>CAUYLG010066655.1:0-156517 GCA_963573385.1 Cacajao melanocephalus
TTGGCGAGGCTGGTCTTCAACTCCTGACCTGAAGTGATCCACCTGCCTAAGTCCCAAAAGTGTTTTGAGATGGAGTTTTGCTCTTGTTGCCCAGACTGGAGTATAATGGCACCATCTTGGCTTACTGTAACCTCTGCCTCCGAGGTTCAGACAATTCTCCTGCCTCGGCCTTCCGAGTAGCTGGGATTACAGGCATGCGCCACCACACCTGGCTAAATTTTGCATTGTTAGTAGAGATGGGGTTTTACCACGTTGGTCAGCTGGTCTCAAACTCCTGACCTCACGTGATCCACCCTCCCTGGCTTCCCAAAGTGTTGGGATTACAGGTGTGAGCCACCACGCCTGGCCTTAAAAATTCTCTGTAGGCCAGGTGTGGTGGCTCATACTTGTAATCCCAGCACTTTGGAGGTTGAGATAGATGGATTGCTTGAGCCCAGGAGTTTGAGACCAGCCTGGGCAACATGACAAAACCTCATCTCTACAAACAATAAAAAAAATTAGCCAGGCATCATGATATGAACCTCTGGTCCCAGCTACTCGGAAGGCTGAGGTGGGAGGATCACTTAAGCCCAGGAGGTCAAGACTGCAGTGAGCTGTGATTGTACCACTGGCCTCCAGCCTGGGTGAGACAGGGTCTTCCTATGTCACCCAGGCTGGTTTTTTTTTTTTTTGAGATGGAGTCTCGCTCTGTCACCCAGGCTGGAGTGCAATGGCATGATCTCGGCTCACTGCAACCTCCGCCTCCCTGGTTCAAGCAATTCTCCTGCCTCAGCCTCCCGAGTAGCTGGGATTACAGGCGTTCATCACCATGCACAACTAATTTTTGTATTTTTAGTAGACACGAGGTTTCACCATGTTGGCCAGGATGGTCTCGATCCCTTGATCTCATGATCCACCTGCCTCGGCCTCCCAAAGTGCTGGGATTATAGGCATAGGCCACCATGCCCAGCCCCCAGGCTGGTTTTGAACTCCTGGGCTCAAGTGATTCTCCCACCTAAGGCTTCCAGAGTCCTGGGATTACAGGTGTGAGCCACTGTGCCTGGGCCAAATTTCTTTTACTGCTTACCTGGTATAGGTCAGCTACTATTCTTGATGGTGAGGATACCCTAGTGAGCAGGAAAACAGGGCAGTCCCTGCTCCCAGGGAACTGACATTCTGGTTAGGGGAGAAAGGCCATGGGCTAGTAAACAAATGGCTCTATCATCTAATTTCAAGCAGGGTAAGTAAATGACCACTCACTGAACACACGAGGAACAGCTTGGAGGACAGGCTTCCCTCCAGACGTGAGGCCAGGACATTCAGTCACAGACATTTATTAAGCACTGGGATAAGTACTGGAGATCCTGTTACCCAAACAGATGTGTGTGTTCCCTTCTCTCAGCAACCCATGTGTGACCCCCAGTCCCCAAGCCTGTACTGGGCCGGGTGAGTGATCCTGCCCTGTTTCTATTCCAGGGAAGAAAGGATCTGAGGGAAGCCAGGATCTATTCCTGGCTCTTTGGGGTCAGAGCCAGATCCTGGCTTCCCTCCTTGCCAGAGCTGGAGGTCTCTGGAAACTGGGGCCTCTGTTTGTAGGTGCCTCAGCTTCTCTGAGGAGGAAGGGCCCATGTGTCACTGCTTATCAGGTTCCCAGGCCAGGGGCTTGGCTGGGAAGGGGTGGGGGCACTGGCCGGGCCTATCTTTGGAGTCTTGAGAGTGCTGGCCACAGGGCTGTGGTCACGCCCTCAGCTCTCTAGGCCACTGCCTTTGGCAGCCCCACCCTGCCTTGCCGGGTGACTCAGGCAGAAATCAGAGAGGGGAGGAGGCCTCAGAGTTGGGCTATTTATGGCCACACTCCGGGGCCCCCAGGACCTACCCCCACTCTGGGATAGGCCACTTGGTTTGTGAAATGCAAGCCCTGATTCTGGCACCAGCTGGTGTGCTGTCCATTTATAGCATGTTCCTGTGGGAAAGGAGGGGATCCAGGTCTGGGATGGCTGGGTGAGCAGGGGATCTGGCAGCTTCTCTGGCTTCAAAGTTGACAAATGTTCATTGCTGAGCACGTAGCCTATGAGATCTCTGCTGGATTCTGGGGACACAGAGAAGAGTCAGACCAGGTCCCTGCCCTCAAAGTGCTCTCAGCCTAGCTGGGGACACAGACCCCACATAGACAATCAGAGAGGAGTGAGGCATAGGGGACTGAAGAGGTTATGGGTGTGATGGATCCAGACTGGGCATCTCAGAAGGCTTTCTAGAGGAGGTGACCTGTGAGCTGCGCCTGGATATCCTGGGCTATGGCACCTCTTCCCTCCTGCTAAATGAGCCTGTCCTGCCCTGGCATTCATTTTTCCATTCACAGAACACTGATTCTGGGGTGGTTTGTTTGTTTGAAACAGAGTCTTGCTCTGTCATCCAGGCTGGAGTGCAGTGGTGTGATTACGGCTGACTATGGCCTCAACCTTCCAGGCTCAAGCCTCCCACCTTAGCCTCCCACCTCACCCTCCCAAGTAGCTGGGACTACAGATGCACACCACCATGCCAAGCTAGTTTTTTGTATTTTTGGTAGAGACAAGGTTTTGCCATGTTACTCAGGCTGGTCTCAAACTCCTAAGCTCAAGCGATCTGCCCACCTTGGCCTCCCCACGTGCTGCGATTACAGGCGTGAGCCACTGCCTGGCCAATTCTGGGTTTGAAGAGCAAGCCCAGTTTCATTTCATTTCTTCTCTTTTCTTTTCTTCATGCTTTCTTGTCCTTCTTGCTTTCCTTTCTCCCCTCCCTCCCTCCCACACTCCTTCTTTCTTTCTTTCTTTCTTACCTTCATTCCTTTCTTTCTCCTTCCTTCCTTCCTTCTTTTTTTTTTCATTTTTTTTTTTTGCATACCTGCCCATGGCTTCCTTCCTTCCTTCTCTCTCTCTCTCTCTCTCTCTTTCTTTCTTTTTCTTTGTCTTTCTTTTTTTGATGGAGTCTCACTCTGTCTCCCAGGCTGGAGTGCAATGGCACGATCTCAGCTCACTGCAACCTCCACCTCCTGGATTCAAGTGATTCTCCTGCCTCAGCCTCCTGAGTAGCTGGAACTATAGGCACACGCTACCACACCTGGCTAATTTTTGTATATTTAGTAGAGACAGGGTTTCATCATGCTGGCCAGGATGGTCTCGATCTCCTGACCTTGTGATCCACCTGCCTTGGCCTCCCAAAGTGCTGGGAATACAGATGTGAGCCACTGCGCCTGGCCATTTCTTTTAGGAGTTCCCAGTTTTGTGGAGGAGATAACCCCAACACATAGAATCAGAGACCTAGGAAGTATGGGCAAGAGAGGCTGATGAGTGAGAAATATCTATTTATTGGGACCTTAATACTCACCACATGCCTTACATTTCATTTAATCCTGACATCTCTCTGAGGTAGACTTTTTTTTTTTTTTTTTTTTTTTTTTTTTTTTTGAGACAGGATCTCACTCTGTAGCCCAGGCTGGAGTTCAGTGGCGTAAGCTTGGCTCACTGCAACCTCTGCCTCCTGGGCTCAAGCAGTCCTCCCACCTCAGCTTCCTGAGTAGCTGGGACTACAAGTGCACACTACCATGCCTGGCTAATTTTTTGTATTTTGGTAGAGACAAGGTTTTGCTATGTTGCCCAGGCTGGTCTTGAACTCCTGGGATCAAGCAATCTGCCCACCTTGGCCTCCCAAAGTGCTGGGATTACAGGCGTGAGCCACCATTGTAGTTACAACCTTTTATTTTTGTTTTAATTATTATTTTTTTGAGACGGAGTTTAGCTCTTGTTGCCCAGGCTGGAGTGCAATGGCATGATCTGGGCTTACTGTAGCCTCTACCTCCCAGGTTCAAGTGATTCTCCTGCTTCAGCCTCCTGACTAGCTGGGATTGCAGGCACCTACCACCACGCCCAGCTAATTTTTTGATTTTTAGTAGAACATGATTTCGCCATGTTGGCCAGGCTGGTCTCAAATGCCTGATCTCAGGTGATCTGCCCGCCTCGGCCTCCCAAAGTGTTGAGATTATAGGGGTGAGCCACCATGCCTGGCCTATTCATCTTTTATTGACTAGTAGTTTGAGGCCCAGAGAGGTGAATGACCTTGTCCATGGTTACACAGGTAGGCAGTGCTGGAGCTGGAATTCAAATCCAAGAGCATCTGACTCCAGAGGGAATTGCATTTCCTTCCTTCCTTCCCTTCCTTCCTTCCTTCTTTCCTTCCTTCCTCTCTTTCCTTCTCTCCCTCACTCCCTCCTCCCTCCCTCCTCCCTCCCTCCCCTCCCCTCCCTTCCCCTCCCTTCCCTTCCCTTTCCTTCCCTTCCCTTCCCTTCCCTTCCTCTTTCTCTCTTTCACTTTTTTGACAGGGTATCACTCTGTTACCCAGAGTGGAGTGCAGTGGCACAATCACGGCTTGCTGCAATCTCTGCCTCCTGGGCTCAAACGATCCTCCTGCCTCAGCCTCCCGAGGAGATGGGATCACAGGTGCACATCACCATGCCTGACATGCATTACCACACCTGGCTAATTTTTAAAAAAAAAATTTACTTTCTTTCTCTTTTTTTTTTGAGACAGGGTCTTGCTCTGTTCCCCAGGCTGGAGTGCAGTGGCATGATCTCTGCTCACTGCAACCTCTGCTTCCCGGGTCCAAGCAATTCTCCTGTCTCAGCCTCCCAAGTAGCTGGAATTACAGGTGCCTGCCACCACGCCCAGCTAATTTTTTTCTGTGTTTTTAGTAGAGTTGGGGTTTCGCCATGTTGGCCAGTCTGGTCTCCAATTCCTGAGCTCAAGCGGTCTGCCCACTTTGGCCTCCCAAAGTGCATGTGCTGCTGTGCCAGGCCGGGAACTACATTTTCGATGGTGCGGAAGTTTGGAAGCTCATACAGCCTCTGGAGTAGTTAGTGTCATTGGACTAGCAGGTGAAATTAGGGGTATGGCAAGAAGTGAAGCTAGAGAGGACAGGACCTGTGGGCAGGGCCCGTGTCCTAGAGCATGTTGAAGTTAGGTGAAAGGTACAGGGGAGCCAGAGCAGGGCTTTGAGCAGGGGAGGGATGTAGCAACGAAATGTAGCAGTGGCACCATTGGGGCTGTGTTTGTCAGGATGCTTTTGACCGCAAGTAACAGGAATCCAATTCAAAGAGATTTAAACATTGAAGAATATGTGTTATCCTCCAGAATATCTTGAGGCAGCATGAATCCAGGGAAGATTAATTTAGGGGTTCATGGTATCATTGAAAACTCAGGTCTTTCCATCTTTCTGCTTCACCATCCTCAATGTGTGGACTCCAACCTTTGTGGTCAAAAAGTAGGCCAGGAGTGGTGGCTCACGCCTGCAATCCCAGCACTTTGGGAGCCCAAGGCAGGTGGAGCACCTGGGGTTAGGAGTTTGAGACCAGCCTGGCCAACATGGTGAAACCCTGTCTTTACTAAAAATACAAAAATTAGCTGGGAGTGGTGGCACACACCTGTAATCCCAGCTACTTGGGAGGCTGAGGCAAAATAATTGCTTGGGAGGCAGAGGTTGTAGTGAGCTGATATTGCACCATTACACTCCAGCTTGGGTGACAGAGTGAGATTATGTCTCAAAAAAAAAAAAAAAAAATGGCTGTAGTTCCCTCCCAGCAATTTTGAAAGGCTAAAGGAGGAGAAAAGGAAGGCAATGTGCTTTTCCTCACATCTCATTGGCCAGAATTGCATCATTTGCCCCTTTCCAAACCAATCACAAGCAAGAAGGATGGAATGAGCATGATTAGATTTGACCAATCAAGATTCTCCCTCTAGGCTGGGAAGAAGCTGAGTCTCTAGGGTTCAGGGTTCTCTTAGCAAAGGAAAAAGAAGGGAGATGGTTTTTGGCTGTCAAGTAGGCTGTGACATGTTCCACTTCTGCTGCCTTTTGAGACAAAATCCAGTAGTCCTGGGGTAAGTCATTGTTGCAGTGATGATAAGTCATTTGAGTCCTAGTTCCCAAAAGTCAGACCTGGGCTTGCTTCTCCCAGAAAAACCTGGGCCTGCTTTCTTTCAACATGCTTCTTTCCCAACCCCAATAGAGTTTGTAACTCCTTCTCTCTTTTACCTGTTTGCTTTGAATCCTATCTGATTTTTAAAAATCTGAGCCTCAGAGACATCTCCTGTGACAGAAATAACTTCTTATCTGGTTCTTCCAGGGAGGTAAGCCAAGAACTACTTCCTAACTCCTTCCTGGGCTGTCCACTCACAGACAGGGCACGCTGGCTGGGCTTTGACTGCAGACGTTAGATAGCTAGCGAGCCAGATGGCCTTGGGAGCAGGTGTGGTTGAGAGCAGAGGAAGAGAGGCTGCCTGAGGGCTAGCAGGCATCAGGCACCCCTAGAGGGTATATCCTTGTTGGGAGAAGAGAGATCAGGTCTTGGGAAAGTCTTTTTTTTTTTTTTTTTTTTTTGTAGTCAGAGTCTCACTTTATCTTCCAGGCTGGAATGCAGTGGCACGATCTTGGCTCATTGCAACCTCTGCTTCCCAGGTTCAAGTGATTCTCATGCCTCAGCCTCCTGAGTAGCTGGGATTACAGGCATGCTTCATCCCACCCAGCTAACTTTTGTATTTTTAGTAGAGACAGGGTTCCACCATGTTGGTCAGGCTGATCTTTAACTCCTGACCAAGTGATCCACACTGCCTTGTCCTCCTAAAGTGCTGGAATTACAGGTGTGAGCCACTGTGCCTGGCCTGGGAAAGTCTTTTAATCACCTTCATGTTTATACTGTCTAAGAGTTCAAGACCAGCAACATGGTGAGACCCTGTCTTTACAAAAAATTAAAAAAATTAGCTGGTATGGCCAGGCATGGTGGCTCACGCCTGTAATCCTAGCACTTTGGGAGACCGAGGTGGGTGGATCATCTGAGGTCAGGAGTTCAAGTCTAGCCTGGCCATGATGGTGAAACCCCATCTTTAAAAAAAAAAAAAATTAGCTGGTGTGTTGGTGTGTACCTGTAGTGCCGGCTACCTGGGGAGCTGAGGTGGGAGGATTGCTTGATCTGGGAGATTGAGGCTGTAGTGAGCTGTGATCACACCATGGCACTCTAGTCTGGGTGAAAGAGAGAGGCTGTCTTAAAAAAAAAAAAAAAAGCACGTAGTCACATGGCCACACCTCACTGCAAAGAAGGCTGGGAAACAGAGGTTTTCTTCCTGGTGGCTGTGTGTCTATCAGCCATGGGGAAAGTGAGAGAAGGGATATAGGTGGGCATCTAGTATTTCCTGCTCCATTGCCCCATCTGAGACTTTAACCTAGAAGAATTTGTTAATATCACTATTGGACTCTTGCTTGCTAAGAATCTAATAGTGACAATGGACCTAAATTAAACTTTTTTTTTTTTTGAGACGGAGTCTTGTTCTGTTGCCCAGGCTGGAGTGTAGTGGTATGATCTGGGTTCACTGCAACCTCTGCCTCCCAGGTTCAAGTGATTCTCCTGCCTCAGCCTCCCAAGTAGCTGGGACTACAGGTGTGTGCCATGAAGCCCAGCTAATTTTTTGTATTTTTGGTAGAGACGTTTCACTGTTAGCCAAAATGGTCTCAATCTCCTGACCTCGTGATCTGCCCACCTCAGCCTCCCAAAGTGCTGGGATTACAGGTGTGAGCCTGGCTTAAATTAAACTCTTAATAAATTAGGGACCATTGTGACATGTGCTGGGAGCCTATGTCACAGTGGTGACTGCTGATGTCTCTCCCGATCAGTCAAGTATATGAAGGATGTCTCACCGTATTTCAAGAACTCTGCTGGTGGGACCTCGGTCGGCTGGGACTCACCTCCTGCCTCACCCCTTCAGCGGCAGCCTTCCTCTCCTGGCCCCACACCCCGGAACCTCAGCGAGGCCAAACACGTGTCTTTGAAGATGGCATATGTCTCGAAGAGGTGCACCCCCACTGACCCGGAGCCCAGGTAAGGCTGGGGTGGAGGGCAACACCACCCTGGTGTCAGGTGGTGGGACCAACAGAAAGACACCTCTGTGTTGTACAAATGACTAGCTCAATGCCAGGACATAGTAGGTACTTAAAAAATAGTTTGATTGGGAGCATGAGTGAAGCTATGGAGATGATGGTGTGTTTTGCTTCTCATTTCTTCCCCTGAGCAGCTCACATCTGGGGAAGAACTTGGTCTGAGGAAGAACCCTGGGTTCCAGTCCTGGTTCTCTTTGAACTAGTCCCTTTTCCTCAGTGACCTTTAGATTCTCCATTGTGAGATAAGGGTGTTGGGCTCACTGATCCTCTCAAGTCTCTTCCCACTCTGCTAGAGCTCTGAGATGTCTGGTAACCTTTGTATCAGGGCCATGGAAGGTTACCATCCTTCACATCTCAGCAGCCTTTAACAGTTCATTGAGAATACTGACACCACCTAACATTTACTGAGTGTTTACTGTATACCCAGCACTGTGTTGAGTGCTTATGTGTAGTATCACGTAGCTCTCACAGAGGCCCAGTGGGCAAAGTCCTATTATTTCACTTTTATTTTATTTTATTTTATTATTATTTTTGAGCTGGAGTTATCGCTCTGTTGCCCAGGATGGAGTGCAGTGGTGCAAAGATCTTGGCTCACTGCAATCTCTGCCTCCCGGGTTCAAGTGATTCTCCTGCCTTAGCTTCCCAAGTAGTTGGGACTACAGGTGCTTGCCACTACACCTGGCTAACTTTTGTATTTTTTTTTTTTTTGAGAGGGAGTCTCCCTCTGTCACCCAGGCTGGAATGCAGTGGTGCAATCCCAGCTCACTGCAACCTCTGCCTCTTGTGTTCAAGTGATTCTCATGCTTCAGCCTCCTGAGTAGCTGGGATTACAGGCACACACCACCATGCTTGGCTTTTTTTTGTATTTTTAGTAGAGATGGGGTTTTGCCCGCCGAGTGCGGTGGCTCATGCCTGTAATCCTGGCACTTTGGGAGGCCGAGGTGGGTGGATCACCTGAGGTCAGGAGTTTGAGACCAGCCTGGCCAACATGGCGAAACCCCGTCTCTACTAAAAATATAAAAATCAGCTAGGTGTGGTGGCAAGTGCCTGTAATTCCAGCTACTCTGGAGGCTGAGGCAGGAGAATTGCTTGAACCCGGGAGGCGGAGGTTGCAGTGAGCCAAGATTGCGCCATTGCATTCCAGTGTGGGGGACAAGAGTGAGACTTCGTCCCAAAAAAAAAGAGAGATGGAGTTTCACCATGTTGGCCAGGCTGGTCTCGAACTCCTGACCTCAGGTGATCCACCCACCTCGGCTTCCCAAAGTGCTGGGATTACAGGCATGAGCCACTCCACCTGGCCTAACTTTTGTATTTTTTGTAGAGACGAGGTTTCACCATGTTGGCCACGCCGGTCTCACACTTCTGACCTCAGGTGATTTGTATGCCTCAGCCTCCCAAAGTGCTGGGATTACAGGTGTGAGCCACCGCACCTGGCTTACCTCCATTTTATAGATGAGGACAGAGAGGGGAAGTAACCTGCTTGAGATCACACAACCAGAAAGGGTGGCACTTGCCTTGTTCCTGGTAGTCCTCTCTGCTTTGGAAGCTGCAAGGTGCCTGAGTGATGGTGGCTGAATGAAGCATGTTTGGTCAGGTGGGATATGCAGTGCTGGAGGTGATGTGTAAGTGGCATATGCATTACAAACTTGGGCTGTGGCTCCTAGTGACAGCCTAGGTTCAATGCCAAGCAAATGCCCAATATTGGTTGGGAGGGCTGATTAATGTCCAGCATCCAAATCTCTTGGTTTCACTTGATGCCACACCCCTTGCCTACCCCATGAGGCAAGAGCAGGTGATTCACAGGTCACCTGCAGGTGTTCTACAGAAGGGCCTTTTTGTTTGTTTGTTTTTGAGATGGAGTCTTGCTCTCTTGCCCAGGCTGGCGTGCAGTGGTACGATCTTGGCTCACTGCAGCCCCCTCCTCCCTGGTTCAAGTGAGTCTTCTGCCTCAGCCTTCTGAGTAGCTGGGATTACAGGTGCCTGCCAACATGCCCAGCTAATTTTGTGTTTTTAGTGGAGATGGGGTTTCACCATGTTGTCCAGGCTGGTCTTGAACTCCTGACCTCAGGTGGTCTGCCCACCTTGGCCTCCCAAAGTGCTGGGATTATAGGTGTGAGCCACTCCCTGTATTTTTAATAGACTAATTTTTGTATTTTTAGTAGAGATGGGGTTTCACCACATTGGCCAGGCTGATATCAAACTCCTGACCTCAAGATCCACTTATCTTGGCCTCCCAAAGTGTTGGGATTATAGCTATAAGCCACCGCCTGTATTTTTCAAAGACTAATTTTTATATTTTTAGTAGAGACAGGGTTTCATCACATTGGCCAGGCTGATCTTAAACTCCTGACCTCAGAATTCACCCACTTTGGCCTCCCAAAGTGTTGGGATTACTGGTGTGAGCCACCACGCCTGGCCTCAAGCCTCTTTAGTTTAGTTTTGTTGTTGTTGATTTGTTTTTCTGTTTTTTAAGATAAGGTCTTGCACTGTCATCCAGGCTGGAGTGCAGTGGCACCCTTATAGCTCACTGCAGCCTCAAATTCCTGGGCTCAAGTGATTCTCCTGCCTCAGCCTCTAAGTAGCTGGGACTACAGGCATGTGTCACCATTCCTGGCTAATTAAAAACATTTTTTCTTTTGTAGAGATGAGGGTCTCCTTTGTTGCCCAGGCTGGTCTTGAACTCCTGGGCTCAAGCCATCATCCTGCCTCAGCCTTCTAAATTTCTGGGATTACAGGCATGAGCCACCATGCCCAGCCTAGTTGTTGTTGTTTTTTTTTTTTCTGCTCTTATTAGTGAATTAGTTTGGTTCTATGCAACAAGGAGAATCTAGGAGCTGGCCCAGAAGAGAATCTTCCTTAGAAACCAGGAGAAAGGGGCAAGATTAGGAATGGTCACACAGTAATAATTTAGGACCCATCATACCATCATGCATGTTTGAGTGTATGTGTGTATTTGTGTGTATATGTATATGAGTAGGCCAGGCATGGTAGCTCATGCCTGTATTCCCAGCACTTTGGGAGGCCAAGGCAGGCTGGTCACATGAGGTCAGGAGTTTGAGACCAGCCTGGCCAACATGGTGAAACCCTGTCTCTACTAACAATTAAAAAATTAAGGCCAGGTGCAATGGCTCACGCCTGTAATCTCAGCACTTTGGGAGGCTGAAGTGGGTGGATCATGAGGTCAGGAGATGGAGACCATCCTGGCCAACATGGTGAAACCCCATGTCTACTACAAATACAAAAATTAATTAGCTGGGCATGGTGGTGGGTGCCTGTAATCCCAGCTACTTGGGAGGCTGTGGCAAGAGAACTGCTTGAACTTGGGAGGCTGAGGTTGCAGTGAGCTGAGATCGTGCCACTGCACTCCAGCCTGAGCGACAGAGTGAGATTCTGTCTCAAAAAAACCCAAAAAACAAAAATTAGCTGGGTGTGGTGGCATGCATCTGTAATCCCAGCTACTTGGGAGGCTGAGGCAGGAGAATGGCTTGAGCCCGGGAGGCGGAGACTGCAGTGTGCTGAGATCGTGCCACTGCACTCCAGCCTGGTGACAGAGTGAGAGTCTGTCTAAAAAAAATATTAGCCCAGCACGGTGACGCATGCCTGTAATCCCAGCTACTTGGGAGGCTGAGGCACAAGAATAGCTTGAACCCAGGAAGTGGAGGTTGAAGTGAGCCAAGGTCCGGCCATTGCAGTCCAGCCTGTGTGACAGAGTGAGACTCCATTTCAAAAACAACAACAAAAATCCCACGAAATATATGAATATGTGTGTGTATGGCACATACTCTTGTCCCTAGGCCCCATGAGGCCCCAGCAACTGTGGCTGAAGCCCCACAGTGAGCGTCACTCCTGATTCTCTCACGGACATCCCCTGTGGTTTCTCCTGGTTTGGTGGTGGGTGGGGTTTCTTGGGCCAGGGTTGGGCAGCTGCAGCCTAGTGGTCAGGTCCTTGCCTCCACCCGTTTGTGCTGTAGGTATCTGGAGATCTGCTCGGCAGATGGCCAAGACACCCTCTTCCTGAGGGCCAAGGATGAGGCTAGTGCGAGGTCGTGGGCGAGTGCCATCCAAGCCCAGGTCAACGCTCTGACACCACGGGTCAAGGATGAGCTGCAGGCACTGCTGGCGGCCACCAGCACATCTGGGAGCCAGGACATCAAGCAGATCGGCTGGCTGACGGAGCAGGTGCCTGCTGGGCCTGGGACCTATCCCTTCCTCTCTTCCCCTCCCTTGGAGCTGGCCCTGTTCCCAGTGCCCCTGGCCACTTTGCCCCGCCCTGGCCCTCTGCCCTCTCTCCCCCAACCCATCCTCACTGCTGCTTTGTCCCCTGCAGCTGCCCAGTGGGAGCGCGGCCCCCACCCTGGCCCTGCTGACTGAAAAGGAGCTGCTCCTCTACTCTTCTCTCCCCGAGACCCGCGAGGCCCTGAGCCGGCCGGCCCGTACTGCCCCACTCATCGCCACCAGGTACCCACAGGCAGGGGCAGTATGTCTCCCCAGAGCTTGCCAGGAGATGCTCCAGCAGGGCCCCGGAAGCTGGGAACTCCAGTTCTGTCCTTCCCTCAGCTATTCCCCAGGTGACCTAAAGCAAGTCTCTGCCCTATCTGGGCCTCAGTTTCCTCATCTTTAAAATGGGCACTTGGAACAAAAGGATATAAGGCCCCTACCAGCTGCTCATTCATTGACACTTATGCCTTGTGTTGTATGGTTCAGATGACACAAAGCTGATCCCAACAGTTTCTACCTTCAGAGAGAACTTTGTCTCATTGGGGAGACAGACCCAGGAACAGCCATTATAGTGCAGGGTTTGTAGGAGCCACTTACCTCTGTAGGGGTAGTTGAGGAAGGCTTCAAGGAGGAGGTGACATTTGAGCTGGACTTTGATGGATGAGTAGAAGTTTTCTGTTTAAGAAAGGGTGAAAGAGCATCCCATGCAGAGAGAACATCATGGTCAAAGGTACAGAGGCATGAAGGGCTAAGGCATATTCATGGAGCTATGAGTTCCTTAGAACCAGAATTCACGCAGGAAATGGACAGAAGGGACTTGGCAGGGGCTGCTCTCGCAGAGCTTCTGTTGCCTGATGAAGGAATGTTGGCTTTATCTTAAAAGTTTGGGAGCGTTGAAGGGTTTAAGCTGGGGAGTGAGGTGCTCTGGTTGCTTTGAGAGAACCCCTGTGGCCGCCCCATGGAGAATGCAGCGGAGTGCGGGATAGAAGTGGGGAGGTGCTGCAGTCGTGCAGGAGAGATGATGGTGGCTGGGGGAGGTGGAGGTGGGTGGCGGCAGCAGATGGAGAAGAAAGGCGGCATTTGCATTGGAAACCACATGGGTGTAAAATTAACAGGGCTCAGTGCTTGCCAGATGGGGCGGGTGAAGGAGGGGTCCGGAATGAACAGGAGGTTTGGAGCTTGTGTCTGGGTGAGCGTGGGACTGGGGGTGGGGGTGGAAAGGGAGGAGGCTGGAGCAAGACGCTGAGTCAAGTCCACAGTGTGTGTGGGATGGAGAGGGAGCTTGGATAGGAAGCTTGGGGACTTGAGGGGTCTGCAGCTCAGGGCTGCACAGTGGGAGGCTGCTGTCAGCAGCGGTCCAGGCGGAGCTGAGCTATAAGAGAAAGAGTGGGTGGAGGGAAGAACAAAGAGGAATACAGGCCAGAACTCTAGGTCTGGCAGAACTCTTAGGTCTGCCCCAGAGAGGGGCAGTTGGCTTACCAAGGCCACACAGCAAGTGAGAGTCAGACTGCAGGGGTCCGAAGTCCTTGTCACCCATTTCTCCTTACCTCAGGCTGGCTCTGGCCTGTGTGTCAAGAGCCTGCTGGCTACTAGGGATAACTAGGTTATCCCTACTGAATCAAGTGATTCAACTCAGGCAACAAATGTTTATTGAGCACATACTATCGTCAGGCATGGTTTCAGTTACTGGGAATACAGTGGTGAACAAAAGATCAAAATTTCTACCCTAGCTGAAATTTTAGCAAAAAATACAGTAAAAAAACTAACCGAAACAAATAATACAAAGTATAATTTCTGGTACCATGATGAAAAAGTAAGGCTATTGAGTAACGAGGGTGCAATTTTGGACTGGAAGGTCAGGGAAGGCTTCTCAGAGGAGGTGACATTTAAGCTAACATCTGAAGGAAATGAGGGAGTGAGCTGTGCAGATAATCAGGGAAGCATGTATAGGCAGAGGGAATAGCATATGCAAAGGTGCTGAGGCAGGCGTGTGCTAGGTGTTCTGTGTGAGGACACCAGTATAGCCGGAGCCAACAGAGTGATGGGGAGGGTGGCAGATGTCTCCTACTGAGTCAATCAGTGTCCCCTGGCAAGTCCTGTCCTATTAGGTGGTGAAAGATTCCCAAGATTCCTTCCCAGGTCACTGACCCCCCTGCCCAGAACTATTTGCCCCCTGCCTGAGGCCTCATGCTTAGCCCTCTGCCCCCCCCAACCCCCAGACTGGTGCACTCAGGCCCCTCCAAGGGCTTAGTGCCCTATGATGCAGAGCTCTCTTTTGCCCTGCGCACGGGCACGCGTCACGGTGTGGACACTCACCTGTTCAGCGTGGAGTCACCGCAGGAGCTGGCTGCCTGGACCCGCCAGCTGGTGGATGGCTGTCACCGGGCCGCCGAGGGTGTGCAGGAGGTGTCTACAGGTGTGCTGGGAGGATCTGGGAGTGTCCCTCTGGTAATGAGCCTCTTATCCTCAGGGGCATTCAAGCTTCCTTCTTTAGGGCACTTCAGGAGGGGACAGGAAATGGGGTTTGGAGGTCAAGGTGGGTGGATCACCTGAGGTCAGGAGTTCGAGATCAGCCTGGCCAACATGGCAAAACCCCATCTCTACTAATAATACAAAAATTGGCTGGGTGTGGTGGCTCACACCTGTAATCCCAGCACTTTGGGAGGCTGAGGCAGGTGGATCACTTGAGATCAGCAGTTCAAGACCAGCTTGGCCAAATGGTGAAACCCTGTCTCTACTAAAAATACAAAAATTAGGCTGGGTGCGGTGGCTCACGCCTGTAATCCCAGCTACTCAGGAAGCTGAGACAGGAGAATCGCTTGGACCTGAGAGGCAGAGGCTGCAGTGAGCCGAGATCACACCACTGCACTCCAGGCTGGGCGACAGAGCAAGAGTCCGTCTCAAAAAACAAAACAAACAAAAATTAGCCAGGCATGGTGGCACACGCCTGTCATCTCAGCCACTCGGGAGGGTGGGGCAGGAGAATTGCTTTAATCCTGGAGGCGGAGGTTGTAGTTAGCCCAGATAGCCCCACTGTACTCCAGCCTGGGTGACAGAGCAAGACTCTGTCTCAAAAAACAAAACAAAACAAAACAAAAACCCAGAAATTAGCTGAGCATGGTAGCAGGTGCCTGTAGCCCCAGCTACTCGGGAGGCTGAGGCACAAGAATCACTTGAACCCAGGAGGTAGAGGTTGTGGTAAGCCGAGATCGCACCCACTACACTCCAGCCTGGGTGACAGAGTGAGACTGTTCCTCAAAAAAAAAAAAGAAAAAACCAGAGTTGGATTTGGGCCTCTGTTTTGGATATGCAGGTGCCCTGGTAGGCAGAGACTCTTCTCCCTGGGGTTTTCTTGCCCCAGCTTTGTCAATCTGCTGAGGATGTGAGAGATGGCACTTGGGGTAGGCCTGCCAGATGAAATACAGGACACCCAGCTACATTTGAATTTCAGGTTAACAATGAATACTTTTTTTCATAGAACTATGCCCAAATTAGTCATTGCTTATCTGAAATTTAAATTTAGCTGGGCAACTCTGCAAGTCTCCAAGGGTGGTGCTTGGTAGATCTGACGATGCCTTTGTCAGGAGTGAGCCTCCTGTCCATGACAGATTTTAAGCTCCCCCTTTCTCCTGTGGTGCTGCTGGAAGTGGAGCTGGAAGTGAGTGTAGGTCCTCTGAGGGTGGGGGTGGTGACTCTGCAGGATGGGTGTACAGGTGCCACAACAAACAGTGATCCTCCCATCCACGGAGGCATTCAGGCCCCACTTTGTGATGTTACGGTGGGGGCTGGAGGTTCAGGTGTGGTCTCTGAGGTGCCAATTATGCCTGTACCTACGTGCCCCTCCTGCAGCCTGCACGTGGAATGGGCGTCCCTGCAGCCTGTCTGTGCACATCGACAAGGGCTTCACACTATGGGCGGCTGAGCCAGGGGCAGCCCGAGCTGTGCTCCTGCGACAGCCCTTCGAGAAGCTGCAGATGTCTTCGGATGATGGCGCCAGTCTCCTTTTCCTGGACTTTGGGGGTGCTGAAGGCGAGATCGTGAGTGAAGGGCTGCCTCTGCACCCCGGGGAGGAGGGGGTGTGTACTCTTGGAAGCCAGGCTGGCCAGGGCCCCTGACTCTTCTCTCCATCCATCCTGCAGCAGCTGGACCTGCACTCGTGTCCCAAAACCATAGTCTTCATCATCCACTCTTTCCTCTCGGCCAAAGTCACCCGCCTTGGGCTCTTGGCCTAGAAGTTGCTGGATGCACTAGCCCTGAAGAGGGGTGTCTATGACACGGCCTGAGCTGGGCCTCCACGAATGCCTGCTCACCCCTGGGCTGACGGAAGGAAGAGGAGAGGAACGAGGGCCTCGGAGACCCCGCCCCTGAGGGAGGCTGGATTGGTCTTGGGGCCCAGGACCCAGACCCAGGACAGAGTGGACCCTGCCTGTGACGGGGTGGCCTTCCTGCTGCCCCCCTCCACTAGTGCCTTTTGCAGAGAGATATTTTGTGTACACAGAAGCCATTCCAAGCCTGGGACCTGCCCCTCTGCGGATCCTGACCCCAGCCAACAGCTGAGCTGCCAGGCCTCCTTGAGGCCCCTAAGCCACCCCCAGAGGTCCAATCGGAAGCTGGAGTCCCCTGGGGTCAGTGGCAAGAGAAAGAAGAGGAGCCTTTCTGTTTGTTTTTCCCCTTAGCTCCGCCACCTTGGGGAGTCTGGTTTTTCTCTTCATCCTCTCTCTCTCCTCCTTACTCTTGGATAAATAAATAGCCTGTGAGCATACAGGCAGCCCGGCCCAGTGTCTGTGGTCTGTGCCTTGGCCTTTGGGCCCTGGGGTGGCCCCTGCAGTCCCAAAATGGACCAGACCAAGGACTGGGGCACCTTTCCCTGGAGAAGAACAGACCTTTACCACAGGGCCAAAGAGAGTGTATTGGTTATCTATTGTTGTGTGACAAATTACCCCAAATTTAGCAGACAAATTACCCCGAATTTTGCAGCTTAAAATGACAAATATATTCATTATGTCTTAGGTTCTGTGGGTCAGGAATTTGAGAGGGGCTAAGCTGGGCTGTTCTTGTCTCAGTGTTGCTCATGAGGTTGCAGTCAAGTTGTCGGCTAGGGCTGCAGTCAGTCATCTGAAGGCTTGACTGGGGTTGGAGGATCCATTCCAATACTGCTCATGCACATGAGGTCTCAGTTCCTCACCATGCAGGCCTAACCCTAGAGCTGCTGCTTGAGTCTTCTCATGATATGGCAGTTGGCTTTTCCCATAGTGAGACAGAAGAGAGAGCAAGGAGGAAGCCACAAACAGTGCCTCTTATGACGCAGTCTTGGAAGCCATACACTGTGGCTTCTGCTTTGTTCTATTCATTAGAAGTGAGTCACTGAGTTCAGCCCACACTCAAGGGGAGAGGAATCAGCCTCCACCTCTTGAAGAAAGGAATGTGGAAGAATGTGTGGACCTATTTCAAAGCCACCTTAGAGAGCTTCAGGACCTTTTCCTGCAGAAGGGAGGTAGAGTGGAATGTTTGGTGCTTCAGTAACTGTGATGTGCTGGCTGGATGTGAGTGGGTGGTGGCTATGATTCCCTCCCAACAGCAATGATGGAGAAGTTTTTTTTGTTTATTTTTTTCTGAGACAGAGTCTTGCTGTGTCACCCAAGTGGGAGTGCAGTGGTGTGTTCTTAGCTCACTGCAACATCCACTTCCCAGTTCAAGTGATTCTCCCGCTTCAGCCTCCTGAGTAGCTGAGATTACAAGTGCCTGCCACCACGCCTCACTAATGTTTTGTATTTTTAGTAGAGACGGGGTTTCACCATGTTGGCCAGGCTGGTATTGAACTCCTGACAATCCTCCTGCATCAGCCTCCCAAAGTGCTAGGATTACAGGTGTGAGCCACCAGGCCCAGCCCAGAACATTTTTTAAAACTTTCTAAAGATCCAGTTTCTTCAATGTAGCCATAAGATAAAACAAAGATCATGTGCTTGGTGTGCCTGCCTGTAATCTCAGCACTTTGGGAGGTCGAGGAGGGTAGATTACCTGAGGTCAGGAGTTTGAGACCAGCCTGGCCAACATGGTGAAACCTTGTCTCTACTAAAAATACAAAAATTACCTGGGCCTGGTGGCACCTGCCTGTAATCCCAGCTACTCAGGGGCTGAGACAGGAGAATCACTTGAACCCTGGAGGTGGAGGTTGCAGTGAGCAGAGATCGCGCCACTGCCTTCCAGCCTAGGCCACAGAGCATGACTCTGCCTCAAAAAAAAAAAAAAAAAAAAAAAAAAGACCAGGTAACAACTTTGAGGCAGTCACTTTCAGCTTATTTATGATGGTAGCATTCTTTGTTTCTTTGTGAACATGAAACTTTCTCAGCTTATCCACTAAATTTTCAGCAATATCCCAAACCACCAAAGACTCGCTCATTTTCCTTCTGGCCATCAGCAGTCTGGTGCCTTCACTTGGAACACCCTGTGAAGTGTTTTTGAGATGAGGTCTTGCTTTGTTGCCCAGGCTGGAGTGCAACTGTGGGATCCCGGCTCACTGCAACCTCGGCCTCCCAGGCTTAAGTGATCCTCCTACCTTGGTCTCCTAAGTTGCTGGGACTATAGGCATGTGCCACCATGGCTGGCTAATTTTTTTATTTTTTAATTTCTTATAGATATGGGGCTTTGCCATGTTGCCCAGGCTGGTCTCACACTCCCAAGCTCAAGCAATCCTCCTGTCTCAGCCTCCTAAAGTGCTGGGATTACAGGCAGGAGCCACTATGCCTGGCCTTGGACCCCTTTTAAGAATGGGATGGTGAGCTGGGTGTGGTGGCTCACGCTTGTAATCCCAGCACTTTGGGAGGCTGAGGCGGGTGGATCACTTAAGGTCAGGAGTTTGAGAGCAGCCTGGCCAACATGGTGAAACCCCGTCTCTACTAAAAATACAAAATTTAGCCAGGTGGGGTGGCACACATCTGTAGTGCCAGCTGCTTGGGAGGCTGAGGCAGGAGACTCACTTGAACCTGGGAGGCAGAGGTTGCAGTGAGCCAAGATCACGCCATTGTACTCCAGCCTAAGCTACAGAGTGAAACTCAGTCTCAAAAAAAAAAAAAATAAAAAATAAAAAAGAAAAAAGGAAAAGAAAAACAAGAATGGCACAGTGGCCGCTTCCCTTCTTGCCCCAGCCATGGCTAACATACAGAGAGTGTGACCTTCCACACACTGTGCACACATTATCTTATTGGATCCTCACCATATGCCTATATAGTGGGCACAGTTATCTCAGTTTCACAGATAAGAAAACTTGGGCTCAGAAGGGGAGAGTAAATTGCTGAATGTCCCACAGCTATGAAATATCTGAACTGGGATTCAAATCAGATCTGTCTGACTTCAAAGCCGTTGTTCACTTTATAAACATGTGCTTAGGATATTGAAGGAGCAAAATAAAATTATGTAGTTGAAGTACAGTCAACTAGAGAGTACACAGTAGGAGAAGTAAGTGGGTTGGAGAAGTAAAAGTAAGTAGGGGGCCAGGCACGGTGGCTCACACCTGTAATCTCAGCACTTTGGGAGGCTGAGGTGGGAGGACCATTTGAGGCCAGGAGTTTGAGACCAGCCTGGCCAACATGGCGAAACCCCATCTCTAGTGAAAATACACAAATTAGCCAGGCGTGGTGGCACATCCCTGTAATCTCAGCACTTTAGGAGGCGAGGTGGGTGGATCACTTGAGGCCAGCAGTTTGAGACCAGTCTGGCCAACATAGTGAAACCTTGCTCTACTAAAAATACAAAAATTAGCTTGGTGTGGCGGTGCACACCTGTAATCCCAGCCACTCGAGAGGCTGAGGCAGGAGAATTGCTTGAATCTGAGAGGCAGAGGTTGCAGTGAGACAAGATTATGCCACTGCACTCTAGCCTAGGTGAAAAAAAAAAAAAAGAAAAAAATATAAGCAGGGGCCACATCACACAGACCCCTAGGACATGGTAGGAAATCTGGATTTTATTGCAAGGGCAACAGAAAGCACTCAAGCTTTTTGTTTTTATTTCTTTCTTTTTGGAGACATGGTCTCACTGTGGTACCCAGGATGGAGTGCAGTGTTGAGATCATGATTCACTGCAGCCTCAACCTCCCTGGTTCAAGCAATCTTCCTGCCTCAGCTTTCTGAGTAGCTGGGACCACAGGCACCTGCCACCATGCTGGGCTAACTTTTGTATTTTTTGTAGAGATGGGGTTTCACCATGTTGCTCAGGCTAGTCTAGAACTCCTGGGCTCAAGCAATCTGCCCACCTTGGCCTCCCAAAGTGCTGGGATTACAGGCGTGAGCCACCACACCTGGCCTGCCACTGAGAGTTTTCAACAGAGCAGTTATATAATTTGATTTAATAAAACAGACAAACTCCCTTAGGCTAAGTGTGGGAAACCGGTCTCAGGAGACAAGATGACCAGTTAGCAGGCTACTGTGATTTTTTTTCTGATGAGACAGTGGTGGCCTGGGTAGTTGTAGCTACTGAGTAGACAGATTTGACATTTTGTGGTTAGAGTTGACATGGCTTGCCAACAGACAGAATGAGGGGATCCAGGGAGATGAAAAAAAATGACCATTCGCTTCCTCCTAGTGCACCTTGAAGGATGGTTGGGCCATTTACTGAGATGGGCCAGAATGGCGGGTACAGGTGTTTTTTTTTTTTTAATAAAAATTTTATAAAAATAAAGATGGGGTTTCACCATGTTGGTCAGGCTGGTCTTGAATACCCAACCTCAGGTGATCTGCCCGCCTTGGCCTCCAAAGTGCTTGGATTACAGGCGTGAGCCACCACGCCCAGCCGGGTACAGGTTTTTGGCAAGGGTGTGTGTGTGTGGAAATGAAGAGTTCTGTATAAGTTAGAGATGGTCATCAGGCACCCAAGAAGGGGTGCCAAATAGGCGGCTGAGCTATGGCTCTGGAACTCCAGAGAGGCTCCAGTTGGAGATGTGAATCAGGAAGTCATTAACCTACAGAGCAGCACCCTCCAATAGAAACAGAGTGTGAACTTCTTAGGTGACTTAAAATTTCCCAGTTGGGACCAGGCACAGTGGCTCTCACCTATAATCCCAGCATTTTCGGAGGCCAAGGTGGGACGATGGTTTGAGCCTAGGTAGGAGTTTGAGACCAGCCTGGGGAACATTGGGAGACACATCTCTACAAAAAAATGAAAAAAAAAAAAATTAGCTGGGCGTGGTGGCCCAAGCTTGTAGTCCCAGCTACTTGGGAGGATTGCTTGAGTATGGGAGCCAGAAGCTGCAGTGAGCCATGATCACACCAACATTTTTCCCCCCGGTAGCCACATTAAAAAAAGTAAAAAGAAACAGGTGAACTTAATTCAAATATTTCTACCACTGTAGTTACAAATAAAAATTAATTCAACGAATGTGCTTATTTAACCCAATATATGCCAACAATCATTGCAACACATAATCGATATAAAAATTATATATGAACGATTTGACATTTCTTCTTCCACATATGGTGCATCTTACTTTTAGCGCACATTTGATTTGCACTCACCCCCTTTGAAGCGCTTAGTTGCCGCGTAAGTCCGTGGCTAGTGGCTGCCCTAAGGCTCAGTGCCGCCACGGAGCTTTGGGTCCACCCGGACTGTAAAAAGGAAGCACTTCCGTTAGATTGACCGGGCCTGAAATAGCGGAGGAACGGAAGTCGCTTGTGTATGGGTGCAGCGGCGGACCGCTGAGGGGAGTCGATTTGCCGGCAGAACTTATGCTGCGGGACCACGGGTACTACTGCTGCTGCTGCTGCGGGAGGTGAGCGGCGCGGCAGCCGGGGTGGGCTGCGCACCCGCTTTTGACTGGAGCTTGGGGCAGGAGGGGCCGCGGATCCCGGGAAGCGCGCAGTGTTCCAAAGGGAGGATGGCGCGGTGGTTACGGCGTGGGGCCTGGCGTCAGGCTGTCGGGGTTCGTACCCTAACCCCGCCGCCTAAGGCCGTGTGACCTTGGACAGGTCACCCCCGCTTCTTCCAAGGCTTCGCTTCTCCACCCGTGGAGTAGGGGTGGCAGTTCAGCCTGCTTCACAGGGTTGCTGTGAGAATTATAGCTAGTAATTCGCGGAAAATGCTTTGCACCATACCTAACACATTGTAACAAGCCAGAAAAATATTTGGGATGTTGTAGGCTATTGTTCCATCCTCATTGCCCACTGTCAGAATTAATTTCGAGCCCCCAGAGAGGCTTCTACACTGTGTTATGCAAAGCATTTTGCTTGTATTATTGCATTTGATCCTACAGTAGGCCTGTGGAGATAGCTGCTATTATCCCCATTTCGAGGCTCCCAGAGTTGAAGACAGGTGCCTAAGGTTTACCTGGCTTGGCAGCAGTGGGGTTAGATTCTGACTCTAGGGTCCATACTGGATTTTTTTTTTTTTTTTTTTTTTTGAGACGGAGTCTTGCTCTGTCACCTTGGCTGGGGTGCAGTGACGTGATCTCGGCTCACTGCAGCCTCTGCCTTCCCGGTTCCAGCGATTCTCCTACCCCAGCCTCCTGGGAAGCTAGGATTACAGGCGCATGCCACCACGGCCGGCTAGTTTTTGTATTTCTGGTAGAGTCCATACTCTTAACCAGGATGCTCTAATACTTCCCATGAAAGGGGGTGTCCGTTCTGAATGTACAGTTACTGAATGCTTACTGTATCTCAAGTAGGGTTTTTAATATCTTATTCTTGTAACACTTCTGGGGGGGTAGGTGTTACTTTTATCCTTAGTTTACACATGTTGAATTGGTGGCTTAGAGACAAATTTGTCTTGCCAAAGGTCACCCAGCAATTACGGAGTAGAAATGAGCGACTTTAAAGCTCAAACTATAAGGCTGCTCTTCTCTGATGCTTGAAACTGGGTTGGCATTGCTCCTAAGTGCTAGTAGTATATGTGACAGGTGATCTCATTGGAAAGGTAATGGGCCACATCTGCTCATTACACGTGTATAGCAGGGGTCCCCAAACCCCAGGTCATAGACTGGTACCTGTCCATGGCCTGTTAGGAACTGGGCTGCACAGCAGGAGGTGAGCAGCAAGCGGCATTATTGCTCTGTCTCCTGTTAGATCAGCTGTGGCATTAGATTCTCATAGGAACACAAATCCTATTGTGAACTGTGTGTATGCAAGGGATCTAGGTTGTGTGTTCCATTTCTTTTCTTTTTTGAGACAGAGTTTCGCTCTTGTTGCCCAGGCTGGAGTGCGATGGCACTATCTTGGCTCACCACAACTTCTGCCTCCCAGGTTCAAGCGATTCCCCTGCCTCATCTTCCTGAGTAGCTGGGATTACAGGCATGTGCCACCACGCCTGGCTAATTTTGTATTTTTAGTAGAGATGGGGTTTCTCCATGTTGGTCAGGCTGGGCTTGAACTCCCAACCTCAGGTGATCCACCTGCCTAGGCCTCCCAAAGTGC
This sequence comes from Cacajao melanocephalus, assembly GCA_963573385.1. Taxonomy (NCBI): domain Eukaryota; kingdom Metazoa; phylum Chordata; class Mammalia; order Primates; family Pitheciidae; genus Cacajao; species Cacajao melanocephalus. The sequence goes on from CAUYLG010066655.1 coordinate 23,550, forward strand.
TGGGATTACAGATATGAGCCCCTGCTCCTGGCCTCCTTTTTTTTTTTTTTTTTTTTTTGAGACAGGGTCTATCTCTGTTGCCCAGGCTGGAGTGCTGCAGTGGTGCGATCTTAGCTCACTGCCTCAGCCTCCTGAGTAGTTGGGATTACAGGCACGTGCCACCACACCTGGCTAACTTTTGTATTTTTGTAGAAATGGGGTTTTGCCATGTTGGCCAGGCTGGTCTTGAACTCCTCACCTTAAGTGATCCACCCACCTCGGCCTCCCAAAGTTCTGGAATTGCAGGCGTGAGTGGCTGTGCCTGGATGAGACTTTTGAAGGGTAGAAGGAGTCACTGATCAGGCATACAATGCCCCCACATTAGATGCTTTCCTTCTGAAGGAACTTGAAGGAAGATACCTTCAGACAGTGAGTGGCTTTCACAGTATTAAGAGGCAGTGTAGCAGGATGGGTATTGGCATGGTCTTTGCATCCATACAGATTTTTATCTAAGTCCTTGTTTGACTGCTTACTGGCTGTAGGAGCTTGAGTGAGTTCCTCAACTTATGTCTTTTGGAATAGGAACAATAATAGTGTCTGTTTCCTAGGATTGCTGTGAAGATTTAATAAGTGAATACACTTAAAGCCTTGGGAACTGTTCTTGGCACAAGGTGCTATTTTGTCATTTTGTCTGGGCTTTCCATCTCATCTCTGCCACTCCTTGCTTTGAAAACACTGCCTGGATGTGCATCTCATCTCTGCCACTCCTTTGTGTGGTCTTGGGCAAGTTGCCTCAGTTTTTTCAGCTGTAAAATAGAGCTAATGTTATTAGGAGTACCTTCTTCATGGGCTCTTGTGAGGGGTAAATGAATATATACACTTGAAATGCTCTGAGCAATATCCAGTCCACAGTGTTCAATAAATGCTGGTGACATCTATCATTCTTTTGCAGACCGTGGACTGTTTAGTGCCATGCATTCTTTACAGTGTGTCCTCCAAGTGCAGAGGTCTCTGAGGTGGGGGCCAATGGCCTCTGTGTCTTGGCTGTCGCTGAGGATGTGCACGGCACACAGCAGTCTCTCTAGTACCACGTGTCCCAATCCAGAGAGGCAGGAGGATGGAGCTCGGAAGGATTTCAGCTCCAGGCTGGCCACAGGACCGACTTTGCAACATTTTTTAAGAAGTGCCTCAGCTCCTCAGGAGAAGCTGTCTTCAGAAGTAGAAGACCCACCCCCTTATCTCACGGTGGATGAACTTTTAGGAAGGCAGAGAAAAGGTTGGTTTTACTTTCCTTATCCGTTTGGGCTTCCTGCCTTGCTCCTTTCTGGAAGTCCTTGCATGATTCTTTTATTACAGACCTGGCTTGGACGGTTAAGAGTATGGGAAGGCTGTGGGAATCATCAGACTCCACCAAGTAATATTAATATTAAGAAACTCGGCTGGGCACGTGGCTCATGCCGGTAATCCCAGCACTTTGGGAGGTTGAGATGGGTGGATTGAGCCCGGGAGTTCAAGAGCAGCCTGGGTAACATGGTGAAACATGGTCTGTACAAAAAATAAAAAATTAGCCGGGTATGGTAGCATACACCTGTAGTCCTAGCTACTCAGGAGGCTGAGGCGGGAGAATCATTTGAGCAAAAGCTGATTATCATTCAGCTTTTAACTTTTAATTGGAATTTCATGGTGTCTGGAAATAAGGCTTGCTGGTGGGGACGGGATGGAATATGGTTTGAAGCTGCTAGAATGTGAAATTCATGTTCTTACAACTGTGTACAAAATTTCTTCTACTTCGTAATATAGCCTTGCTTTCATTTAAGATGAAGCTACTGTAAGAAGATGCTTCATTGGCCAGGTGAGGTGGCTCATGGCTATAATTCCAGCACTTTGGGAGGCCAAGGTGGGTGGTTCACAAGGTCAAGAGATTGAGACCATCCAGGCCAACATAGCGAAACCCCGTCTCTACTAAAATACAAAAAAAAAAAAAAAAAATTAGCTGGGCATGGTGGCGCACGCCTGCAGTCCCAGCTACTCCAGAGGCTGAGGCAGGAGAATCTTGAACCCGGGAGGCGGAGGTTGCAGTGAGTCGAGATCGCGCCACTCTACTCCAGCCTGGCGCCTGGCGACACAGCAAGACTCTGTCTCAAAAAAAAAAAATGCCTCATTATAATTTTGTGGCTTTATGTACCTTCCTCCCACCGCTGTTGCTTCCAGAGGCTGGAGAACCTCATTCATTTTGAGAAGGAGTGTAACATGGTGTAACATGTGGGTTTAAACTTCCTTTCCCTTCAGACTGATGAACACTATCAGCCCATCCTTCCTGTTCTTTTTCTTTTTGAGACAGAGTCTCACTCTGTCGCCCAGGCTGTAGTGCACATGATCTCAGCTCATTGCAACCTCCGCCTCCTGAGTTCAAGCAGTTCTCCTGCCTCAGCCTCCTGAGTAGCTGGACTTACAGGTGCGTGCCACTTCGCCTGGCTAATTTTTGTATTTTTAGTAGAGACGTGGGTTTCACCATGTTGGCCAGGCTGGTCTCAAACTCCTGACCTCAAGTGATCTGCCTGCCTTGGCCTCCCAAAGTGCTGGGATTACAGGTGTGAGCTACTGTGCCTGACCTAGTCCTTCCTTTTCTAATTGTTTTTATAACCATATTTCCTTGATCCTCAGCTACATGTTTTCCTCATTTAAAAAATAACATGGCCTTTAATTGGTGTGTGTATATAATGTGGTGTTTTTTTTTGTGTTTGAGATAGGGTCTCACTCTGTTGCCCAGGCCGAGTGCAGTGGTGTGACCATGGCTCACTGCAGCATCAGCTTCCTGGGCTCAAGCAGTTCTCCTGACTCAGCCTCCTGAGTAGCTGGGACCACAGGCATGTACTCTCACACCTGGCTAATTTTAAAATTTTTTGCGGAGACAGGGTCTCCCTATGTTGCCCTGGCTGCTGTCAAACTCCTGGGCTCTAGTAATCCTACTGTTTTAGCCTCCCAAAGTGCTGGGATTAAGGCATGAATCACTGTGCCCAGCCTAATGTGGTATTTCTTTTTTTTTTTTTAATTTTTATTTTTTTATTATTATTCCTCAATACCAGGTGTCATAGGTATTTCTTTTGTTCTGAAAGTCTATCATTAATTTGGAAGTACATCTGGCAATTTATGTTATCTTAGCATTGAGGCAATAGGGGACTTAGTGGATAACCAGTTGCTTCAGATGTTTCTAGAGCATTTGGGAAGGAGACCTTTTGAGACATGAGGTCCCTTGTTGTCTGTCTACCATGGAATCCTCCCAACCTCTTACTGCAGTCTACCTTGAGACCTATGGCTGCCAGATGAATGTGAATGACACAGAGATAGCCTGGTCCATCTTACAGAAGAGTGGCTACCTGCGGACCAGTAACCTCCAAGAGGTACATGCATTTCCTATTTCCTTTGTTTTCTGGACCTGGGCAAGATTCCGCATTTGTACCAGCTCTTAGGTGCAGTTTCAGGAGCAGGGTGCCACCTGGTGAGAGAGCGTTCCCTTGGGTGAAGTGTTCACCATGGGACTGAGTTGTACTTTTGTTCCAGCTATTTTTGAAACTTTTATGGTGATGTGCACCTTCAGGCAAGGAGCTAAGTTAAGATTGGCTGTGGGGAGGGAAGTTGGAGAGTTACTGTTTAATGAGTCAGAGTTTTAGTTGTGGAAGATGAAATACTTATAGAAAATGCATAGTTATGAAATTGCAGATAGATGTTCTTAATGCCACAGGACTGTACACTTAAAAATGGGTAAGATGGCCAGGCGTAGGTCACCACGCCTGTAATCCCAGCACTTTGGGAGGCCGAGGCAGGAGGATTTCTTGAAGCCAGGAGTTTGAGGCCGCAGTGAGCTATGGTTATAGTATTGCTCTTCAGCCTGGGCAAGTGAGTGAGACTCCCTTCTCTATTAAAAAAAAAGGAAAGAAAAAAATAGTTAAAGAAAAATAATAGGCCAGGCACAGTGGCTCACGCCTGTAATCCCAGTACTTCGAGAGGTCAAGGTGGGTGGACCACTTGAGGTCAGGAGTTCGAGACCAACCTGGCCAAGATGGTGAAACCCCATCTCTACTAAAAATAGAAAAATTAGCTGGGCATGGTGGTGGGTGCCTGTAATCCCAGCTACTCAGGAGGCTGAGGCAGGCGAATCGCTTGAACTGCTTGGGTGGCAGAGGTTGCAGTGAGCCGAGATTGCTCCACTGCACTCTAGCCTGGGCAACAGAGTGAGACTCTGTCTCAGAAAAAAAGAAAAAACGAAAAAGAAAAAAAGTAATAAAAGAGCTATAGACAGGGATTGTACAAGGCTAATTTCCAAGATTGTAATTTTTTTTGTTTTCCTTTTTCTACATTCAGGCAGATGTGATTCTCCTTGTCACGTGCTCTATCAGGTACGAATTTGTTCTTTTCCTAGGAGTGAATGTATCTTATGTAATAATGCCAGAGCTTACGTTACAATGCCAGAGCTAACAGTGCCTGGCCTGTCTGTCTATGGAGATGAGCCAGTGGCCCCATGGCAGTAGGACTTGCAGTTTTCCCACAGTGGAGATAGTCTGTGTAACCGGCTGACATCTGCTGAGCATGTACCACAGTGTCAGGTTCTGAGTGAGTAACATAATGGATTAACAAATTTAATGATCACAACAACCTTGTGTGGTTGGTGCTGTTATGAGATAAGGAAACCAAGAATGTGCTGAGCCACCCGGCTCTTCCTGAGCTTGCTTTTGTAACTAATGGCATCTGTTTTTAATGTAGCTGCCTGGGGTAGGATGCAGTCGTAGGCTCGGGGAGAGAGTTCTGAATAGAGATGGATGACATCCAGCAGAGGTGAACATACCTTCTTTCTCACTTCATTTCTGTGTTCAAGACATGCTAGTGGTAATGTTTTCATAACTGGCTATACCATCAATTAATTCATCTGACATTTTTCTTCCATAGGCCTCTGCTGCTTGACACTGAACTCTGTGCTTTGGGTGATTCAGAAATGAACCCTTCTTCCATGGCCTGGCTTTAAGGAGCTTAGTTAGATGAACAAATAGCTCCAACATCAGGCAGAAAATGTTAGTTTAAAAAATCAAACAATGAGGCTGGGTGCAGTGGGTCACACCTATAATCCCAACACTCTGGGAGGCTGAGGTAGGAGGATCACTTGAGTCCAAGAGTTCAAGGTTGCAGTGAGCTATTCAAGACCAGCCTGGGCAACAAAGTGAGGCACTGTATCTACAAAGAAAAATAAAAGAGAAATTGCTGGCCAGGTGCAGTGGCTCATGCTTGTAATGTCAGCACTTTGTGAGGCCGATGCAGGCGGATCACTAGGTCAGGAGTTCGAGACCAGCCTGGCCAACATGGTGAAACTCTGTCTCTACTAAAAATACAAAAATCAGCCGGGCATGGTGGCACTCGCCTGTAATCCCAGCTACTCAGGAGGCTGAGGCAGGAGAATTGCTTGAACCAGGGAGTTGGAGGTTGCAGTGAGCCGAGAGGGCGCCATTGCACTCCAGCCTGGCGACAGAGTGAGACTCCATCTCAAAAAAAAAAGAGAACTTACTAAGTACAGGAAAAAGTCTAGTTAAAGTAGAAGGGCATCAGGATCTGGAATCATTTAAAAAAAAAGTTGAAGGGCAGCTAAATAGAGGACAAACTCTCCCACAGAGGAGAGCCCGGGGGAGGCTTTCTGAGGTAGATTGTTTCTGAGTTTGGCTTAAAGGCTTGTCAGGATTTAAAGATGTGCAGGAAGGGTGCTATTCTAGGAAAAGTAAATTATAGCAAGTGTTGCTTCTTCAGGTGGCCCCTACCTACCTTCCCTAACTCCGAACAGTAGATACACATTTAAGGCAGGGCTGGCCAATACACATTTAAGGCAAAGCTGTTCCAATGTGGCTTTCCTGGGCCACGTTGGAAGAATAATTGTCTTGCATGAGCTAAAAAGAAAATCACACAAAATCTCATAAACGTCTCAGGTTGGAAAAGCTTGATTTAAAGGGTTGAAGATGGTTTTTATTTTCTTCCCATTGTCCTACTCTCTTAGATTGCTCTGTGGTTTATTTTTGGTACAGTTTTGCCTCTTCTCATCTCTATAGGGAGAAGGCTGAGCAGACCATCTGGAACCGTTTACATCAGCTTAAAGCCTTGAAGACAAGGCGGCTCCGCTCCCGGGTTCCTCTGAGGATTGGGATTCTAGGTATCTGGTAATTTGCAGATTTTGTCAGTTTTGAAACTTGGACTCTATGTGGCTTTATTTGCTAGTGTTTCCTTTGGAGGCTGGATTCCCGATGTCTGAAGAAATCTTATATACCCCATACAATTCTTGTACTTACTGCCAGAAGCTACAGGATTAAATGAGATAAAGTTCATGAAAGGGCTTTCCATAGTTCCTTGAAGTAATACGTGCTCAGAAAGTGGTATATCCTGTCTAGAGTCTAATGCGGCTTATGGTAGCAGAGTTATGGATAGAGTTGGAGTCTGAAGGGCCAGCATGAATTTCTTTTCTTCTTTGAGATGGAGTTTCGCTCTTATTGCCCAGGCTGGAGTGCAATGGTGTGATCTGGGCTCACCGCAACCTCCGCCTCCCAAGTTCAAGCGATTCTCCTGCCTCAGCCTCCCCAGTAGCTGGGATTACAGGCATGCACACCACGCCCGGCTAATTTTGTATTTTTAGTAGAGATGGGGTTTCTCCATGTTGGTCAGGCTGGTCTCGAACTCCTGACCTTAAGTGATCCATCCACCTCGGTCCTCCCAAAGTGCTGGGATTACAGGCGTGAGCCACTGCTCTCAGCTTGACAGCATGAATTTCTAATGTGGACACTTTTCATCCTGACTCCTGAAGCAAGCCCAAGGGATGATTTAGGTCTGCCTCACCAGTATGGTAGCCACTAGCCACATGTGGTTATTTAAATTTACCTATAATTAAATAAAATTTAAAATTCACTTCTTTAGTCTCATTAGCCAGATTTAAGCTGCTCAGTAGCCACATGACTAAGGGCTACCAGTTTGGATAGGACAATTATTTTTCCATTCAGCACACTCTGTCATCCTTTTTTTTTTTTTCTGAAACAGGGTCTTGAGCTGTTGTGCAGACCGGAGTGCAGTGGCACAATCATGGCTCAGTGCAGCCTCACACTCCTGGGCTCAAGTGGTCCTCTCACCTCAGCCTCCTGTGTAGTGAGGTCTACAGGTGTACACCACCACAGTTAGTTAATTTTTTGACCTTTTGTAGAAACAGGATCTCACTATGTTGCTCAGGCTGGTCTTGAACTTCTGGGCTGAAGTGTGATCCTCTTGCCTCAGTTTCCCAGAGTGCTGGGATTATAGGTGTGAGCCACTGTGCCAGGCCTATTGTTTTATTAGAAAGTTATGTTGGGCAGTTCTGATCTAGATGACTGAGAGACATATTTCAAAAATAAATATTCAGTACCCTCTTCTGTCTCAGAATTTAGTTAATATATTTAACCTTGTGGAAAACAGACTGTTTCCATTGTGGAAGAGTTAATCTCTCCATATTCAGTTATCAGATCCGTGTAGTAACTGATGCAGGAGGATGGAGGGGTTAGTTGAAATGTTCTGTTCCATTTCAGTTCCTTTATTACAGAAGCCTCTGGGTAGATATCTACTAAGAATTTCAGAAATTTCAAGAGTAATTAAAAACAATTGGCCGGGTATGGTGGCTCATGCCTGTAATCCCAGCCCTTTGGGAGGCCAAGGTGGGTGGATCACAAGGTCAAGAGATCGAGACCATCCTGGCCAACATGGTGAAATCCTGTCTCTGCTAAAACTACAAAAATTAGCTGGGCCTGATGGCACACACATGTAGTCCCAGCTACTCGGGAGGCTAAGTCAGGAGAATCTCTTGAACCCGGGAGGCAGAGGTTGAAGTGAGCCAAGATTGTGCCACTGCACTCCAGTCTGGCAACAGAGGGAGACTCCATATCAAAAAAAAATTTGTAGTAAAATATATTTGAAATTCCCATTTTAATCCTTTTTAATTGTATGTTTCTGTGGAACTAAGTATATTCACATTATTCTGCACCCATCACCACCGTCCATCTTCAGGACTTTTTTCTCTTCCCAAACTGTGACTACGTATCCATTGAACACTCAGTTACCATGCCCCCTCCCTCAGCCCCTGGCAATCATCATTTTACTTTCTGTTTATGAATTTGACTACTCTAGATAACTCATGTAAGTGGGACCATACAATGTTGTCTTTTTTGTAACTAGCTTATTTGGCTTATCATAATGTCCTCAAGGTTCATGAGGTCACGTGTTGTAGCCTGTGTCAGAATTTCCCTTTTTCTTTTTTTTTGAGACAAGGTTTCGGTCTGTTGCCCAGGCAGGAGGATTGCTTGAACCCGGGAGGCAGAGGTTGCAGTGAGCTGAGATCGCACTACTGCACTCCAGCCCAGGCTCAAGCAATCCTCCTGCCTGCTGAGTAGCTGGGACTACAGGCACGTGCCACCAGTCCTGACTGATTTTTTTTTATATTTTGTAGAGACAGGGTCTCACTATGTTGCCAGGGCTGATCTTGAACTCCTGGGCTCAAGTGATCCTCCCTCCTTGGCCTCCCAAAGTGCTGGGATTACAGGTGTGAGCTACTGTGCCTGGCCAGTGGTTTAGTTTTTTCTGGGTGTTTAATTGAATTGCTCTGGAACCCTTTCCTGTGGTTTTCTTATAAAGGAAGATGCAGGCTCCAGTGCTGTGGGAATGTTGGTTAAATTTGAACGTTGATACTAAATTCTTAGAGAAGTTTTCTGTGCCCTGGTCTCTTAATTCCAGGTAGGCATGATGTGTAATAAGCCGTTAAATACCAGATGAATTTGGGAAAAGGTACTTGTTTCTTTTTCCCTTCCAGGCTGCATGGCTGAGAGGTTGAAGGAGGAGATCCTCAACAGGGAGAAAATGGTAGATGTTTTGGCTGGTCCTGATGCATACCGGGACCTTCCCCGGCTGCTGGCTGTTGCTGAGTCGGGCCAGCAAGCCGCCAATGTGCTGCTCTCTCTGGACGAGACCTACGCTGATGTCATGCCAGTCCAGACAAGCCCCAGTGCCACATCTGCCTTTGTGTGAGTCACTGCCCCAGAGATGGGGAATATGCTTCTTTCTTTCACACTTTTATTTATTTATTTTTGAGACAAGATCTCACCGTGTCTGTCGTGCAGGCTGGAGTGCAGTGGCATGATCAGTGCTCACTGCAGCCTTGACCTCCTGGGCTCTTGCTTTAGTCCCCCAAGTAGCTGGGACTACAGGCGTGCACCACCACACCTGGCTAATTTTTTTTTGAATTTTTACAGAGATAGGGTCTTACTATATTGCCCAGGTTGGTCTCAAACTCCTGAGCTCAGGTGACCCTCCCGCCTCAGCGTTCCAAAATCCTGGGATTATAGGGGTCAGCCACCGTGCCTGGCCATGGCATTAAACTTTCTATAACAGAGGTTGCTGAATAGCTTACCATCTCTTTTTGTAAATGAAGTTTTATTGGAATACAAGCATGCTCATTTATTTACAAATCGCCTCTGGCTGCTTTTGCCACTAAAGCAAGGTTACATAGTTGTGACAGAGATTATATAACCTGCAAAATCTCAAATATTATCTTTTTTTTTTTTTTTTTTTTTACAGAAAAGTTGGTCAATGTCTGTTTATTTCAATGGCTATCTAATGTTATTTGGTTGGAATGCTTAGTAATAGCTAACATTTATTATATAATTCTTCAGTGAACGTTTTTGATACATATCCATAATTATTTCCTTAAGATAGATTGAGGCTTTCACATGCAGGATGTGATTTAACTTAGATACCTAGCAGTTGGATCAGGAATGTGTGAGAAATGTAGAACCCTGTGTTTTTGTTTTTTTTTTTTCTTGAGAAGGAGTCTTGCTCTGTTGCCCAGGCTGGAGTGCAATGGCACGATCTCGGGTCACTGCGACCTCTGCTTTCCGGGTTCAAGTGATTCTCCTGCCTCAGCCTCTCGAGTAGCTGGGATTACAGGTGTGCTCCACCATGCCCAGCTAATTTTTTGTATTTTTAATAGAGATGGGGTTTCACCAAGTTGGCCAGGCTGGTCTTGAACTCCTGACCTCAGGTAATCCACCTGCCTTGGCCTTCCAAAGTGCCGGAACTGCAGGTGTGAGCTGCTGCACCCACCCAGAACCCTGTGTTTAAATCCAGGGTCTCCTTGCCCTATATGCACACATATAAAACACTTTTTAATATTTAATTTTTTTTGCTCTAGTTGTAAAAAGTCCAGTTAATATACTCATAAAAACAGTAGATAGAGACATATTCAGGCTGTCTGGAAAAAAAGAATTGAAAAGCAGTAGAAAGTCCAGGTGTGGTAAGTGTGTACTCTAGCCCCTCACCACTGTGCTTCCTCAAGCTAGCCACTCTTACCGGTTACGCTTTGGTTGTTATTCTGTGATTAGATTCCAATTTTTAAAGATTAAAAAGGTCTGCTGGGCGTGGTGGCTCATGCCTGTAATCCTAGCACTTTGGGAGGCCGAGGTGGGTGGATCACCTGAGGTCAGGAGTTCAAGACCAGCCTGGCCAACATGGTGAAACCGCATCTTAAAAAAAGAAAAAAAAAGATTAAAAAGGTTTACTTTAGTGCTTAGATCTCGGATTGGTCCAGTGTGAGCATTGTGGCAAATGGATTCAGAGCCAAAGAATACTGCTGTGGGAGCTGAGGCCTTCTCCTTGGGTCATACCAGCACACCCTTCTACCGTTACTACGTTCTGGTACTTTCTTTCCCAGGTCGATCATGCGAGGTTGCGACAACATGTGTACCTACTGCATTGTTCCTTTCACACGGGGCCGGGAGAGGAGTCGGCCTGTTGCCTCCATTCTAGAGGAAGTGAGGAAGCTTTCTGAGCAGGTAAAGGGTTCTCCAGGCTTTCTTGCTGTGAGCATGTTTGGGGGAGGATGAGGAAAACCTTTGTCATTTTGGAGCCTATGCTGCCTCTAACTTGACCCTGCCTGACAAGAAAGAAATACCTGGGTGTACATCATAGTGAAATCCCTTCTCTACTAAAAATACAAAAATTAGCTGGGCATGGTGGCACTTGCCTGTAGTCCCAGCTACTCAGGAGGCTGAGGCAGGAGAATCGTTTGAACGCAAGAGTCGGAGGTTGCAGTGAGCTGAGATCATGCCACTGCACTCCAGCCTGGCGATAGACTGAGACTCGTTTCAAAAAAAAAGAAAACGTATTTCAAAGTAGAGAATGGCATGGCATTTCACCCTTAGGTGTGCCTCTCTAAAAAATACGGATATTTTGTTTTTTTAAAAAAATTTTTTTATTATTTATTAATAATAAATGGAGTTTCGCTCTTTTTTGCCCAGGCTGGAGTGCAATGGCACGATCTTGCCTCAGTGCAACCTCTGCCTGCTGGATTCAAGTGATTCTCCTGCCTCAGCCTTCCAAGTATCTGGGATTACAGGCATGTGCCACCACATCTGGCACATTTTGTATTTTTAGTGGATACAGGGTTTCACCAATTTGGCCAGCTGGTCTTGAACTCTTGACCTCAGGTGATCTGTCTACCTCAGGCTTCCAAAGTTCTAGGATTACAGGCATGAGCCAATGTTCTGACCTATTTATTTATTTATTTTTGAGACAGAGTCTTGTTCTGTTGTCCAGGCTGGAGTGTAGTGGTGCGATCTTGGCTCACTGCAACCTCTGTCCCCCAGACTCAAGCTATCATCCTGCCTCAGCCTCCCAAGTAGCTGGGATGAAAGGTGCATGCCACTATGCGCTGCTAAAAAATATTTTTATTTATTTTGTTAATTTATTTGAGACTGAGTTTTGCTGTTTTTGCCTAGGCTGGAGTGTAGTGGCATGATCTCAGCTCACTGCAACCTCTGTTTTCTGGGTTCAGGCGATTCTACTGTCTCAGCCTCCTGAGTAACTGGGATCACAGGCATGTGCCACCACGCTCAGCTAATTTTTGTATTTTTAGTAGAGACGGGGTTTCACCATGTTGGCCAGATGGGTCTTGAACTCCTGACCTCAGGTGATTCACCTGCCTCGGCCTCCCAAAGTGCTAGGATTACAGGCGTGAGCCACCATGCCCGGCTAAGAATATTTTTAATACCATTAGTTTTTCCAGTAAGATTAACAAACATTGCTAAATACTGTCTCATTTCAGTCCATTCTTATTCAGAGTTCCCCAATTGTTCCTTAAATATTTATGCATTTGGTTTGTATGTCTTTTTACATATATGTGCATATTTTACTTAGTTTTATATTCTACTTTTTAATGAATAAATTTTTTGTTTTGGAATGACTTTACCTTCACAGGAAAGTTGCAAAGAGAGTCTTTGGGTATTACCATCTTTCTTTGGTACATTTTTTGGTGCTGTAATGACAGCACTTTGGGAGGCCAAGACAGGAGGGTGCCTTGAGCCTAGGAGTTCAAGAGCAGCCTAGGCAAGACAGGGAGATGCTGTCTCTATTACCAACAGACAAAACAAAAACTAAGAGATTAATATTGGTATGTTACTATTAACTCTCTTCAGACTTCGTTTGGATTTTGCCAGTTTCTCCATTAATGTCTTATGTCACTTCTGGGATCCAATCCAAATTGGATCCACATTGCATTTAGTGTATTCTGCTTTTTAGATTAACAATGTATCATAACTTATACAAATAAATAGTCTTTGTGGAGACTGGAGTTATAACAACTAAATGCATCGCATGGTCCTCAATTGGGATTCTGATCAGGGAAAAAAGTGTTATAAGGAACATTATGTGGGCTGAGTGTGGTGGCTCACACCTGTAATCCTAGCACTTTGGGAGGCCGAGATGGGTGGATTGCCTGAGCTCAGGAGTTTGAGACTAGCTGGGCCAATGTGGTGAAACCTGTGTCAACTGAAAAATACAAAAAATTAGCATGGTGTGGTGACATAGGCCTATAGTCTCAGCTACTCGGGAGGCTGAGGCAGGAGAATCCCTTGAAACTGGGAGGTGGAGGTTGCAGTGAGCCAAGATTGCGCTACTGCACTCCAGCTTGGGTGACAGAGTGAGACTCTGTCTCGAAAAAAAAAAAAACAACATCATTTGAACTATTGGTAACATTTGATTAATGGAAAGTAGATTAGATAATAGTATTGTATCAATATTTCTGAATTTGATAATTGTCTTGAAATTATATACCTGAAATTATATAGGAGAATGCCCTTATTTTTAGGAAATATATACTAAAGTATTTTGGAGTAAAAGAATATGCTCTCTGTGACTTTTTCTCAAAAGGCTTAAAAAAATGTAGCGTATATGTGTTGAGAGAGAGTGTATATGAGTGTGTGAATGTGAATGATAAACAAATAGGGCATGGTGTTAACATTTGATGAATTTGGGCAAAGAGTATGTGGGAATCCTTTTAATATTGCAGTTTGTCTGTAAATTGAAATTATGTCAAAATAAAGTTACAAAACAAGTCTCTTTTAGCAACTATTATTTTCTTTGTGAAATTTTATAACATTTTCTTTTTTTTTTTTGAGATGGAGTCTCGCTCTGTTGCCCAGGCTGGAGTACAGCAGGATGGAGTACAGTGGCATGATCTTGGCTCACTGCAACCTCGCTGTCTCCCGGGTTCAAGCGATTCTCCCGCCTCAGCCTCCCAAGTAGCTGGGATTACAGGCATGTGCCACCATGCCCAGCTAATGTTTTGTATCCTTAGTAGAGAAGGAGTTTCACCATGTTGGCCAGGCTGGTCTCACTCCAAAATCCTGACTTTGTGATCTGCCTGCCTCGGCCTCCCAAAGTGCTGAGATTACAGGCAAGGGCCACCACACCTGGCCTATAATATAACGTTTCAAACAGACAAATGGAAAGACTAGTATAATAGAAAAACATGATTGTTAACATTTTGTCATATTTTACACCTATCTCCATGCACCCATAAATACATGTTTTCTGAACCATTTGAAGTAATTTGTAGACATCAGGACACTTGCCCCTAGATACTTCAGTATGCATCTCCTAAGAGTAACAATTTTTCTCTTCATAACCATGATATCATTATCACATTATGAAAATCAATACTTATCTAGGCTAGGCACTTTGGGAGGCTAAGGTGGAAGGATTGCTTCAGTTTAGGAGTTTAAAACCAGTCTGTGAAATATGGTGAAATCCCATCTCTACAAAAGAAAAAAAAAAGTAGTCCCAGCTACTTGGGAGGCTGAGGCAGTAGGATTTCTTAAGCCTGGGAGGTCGAGGCTGCAGTGAGCTATGATCGTGGCATTGCACTCCAGCCTGGGCAACAGAGGGAGACCCTGTCTCAAGAAGAAGAAGAAAAAAAAAGTCTAAAGCAGCTCTTTCATTTTTTTGTTGTTGTTGTTTGCTTTAAATGATGCGTTAACTTTTTGAAGAGATTGGACATGAGTCTGGCTTTGTCTGATTTTTTCCTCATGTTGTCATTTAATATATCTCCCTGAATTCTGGTAACTAGAAGTTTAGGTATAAAAGCTTGATTAGTTTAGGTTAAATATTTTTGGTGAGAATACTTCATATAGTCACTGTGTATAACATTCAACTGACAGATCTATTGTAAATTAACCATTATTGTTGATTATTTTGTTTCCAGTTTTTTTTTTTCTATTCTAAATCATGTTTTGAATACTAATTTTTACATAAGACTTTATTCTGAAGTTTAATTCTTTGGTGTAAGATATCTAAGTTTGAAATTACTGGGTTACAGATACAACAAATTTATAGGTGACTCTTGGTAAGTTCAGGTAATTTTTTTTTTCTTTTGTTTGAAACAAAAGATATGTTAATTTCAGCTAATTTTTTTTTTTTTTTTTTTTTTTTTTTTTTTAGATTGAGTCTTGCTCTGTCACCAGGCTGGAGTGATGCCACGATCTCTGCTCACTGCAACCTCCACCTCCCAGGTTCAAGTGATTCTCCTGCCTCATCCTCCCGAGTAGCTGGGACTACACGCATGCGCCACCACGCCCAGCTAATTTTTTGTACTTTTAGTAGAGATGGGGTTTCAGCATGTTGGCCAGGATGGTCTCGATCTCTACCTCGTGATTCACCCGGGTCGGCCTCCCAAAGTGCTAGGATTACAGGCATAAGCCACTGGGCCTGGCCTTGGCTAATTTTTAATTAGTGTTTTTTTTAATGAAGCTACCCGAAAGTTTTAAAATTCCAATATATTTTCCCATTTTTAGGGGCTGAAAGAAGTGACACTTCTTGGTCAGAATGTTAATAGTTTTCGGGACAATTCAGAGATCCAGTTCAACAATGCAGTGTCTACCAGCCTCAGCCGTGGCTTTACCACCAACTATAAAACCAAGCAAGGAGGACTTCGTTTTGCTCATCTTCTGGATCAGGTCTCCAGAGTAGATCCTGAAATGAGGATCCGTTTCACCTCTCCCCACCCCAAGGATTTTCCTGATGAGGTGAGTGTCAGGTTAGCTCTGACAAACTGATATTAGTATCTTTGAGCATGCCAAAGGCTGGCCCCAGTAGGGAGGCAGCAGAGACCTGGTGTCCTGCTCGGGGATCCTGTCGGGATTGCTGCATCACCCTCTGGATCTGCTGGTCCTTTGAAGATTTAAAGTCCATCAGTGGCTGGGCATGGGGGCTCACACCTATAATCTCAACACTTTGGGAGGCTGAGGCAGGTGGATTGCTTGAGCTTAGGAGTTGGAGGCCAGCCTGGGCAACATGGCGAAACACCGTCTGTACTGAAAATACAAAAAATTAACTGGGTATGGTGGCATACAACTATAGTTCCAGTTACTTGGGAGACAGGTAGGAAAATCACCTGAGCCCAGGAAGTTGAGGCTGCAGTGAGCCAAGATTGCACCATTGCACTCCAGCCTGGGTGAGAGAGCAAGACCCTGTCTCTAAAAAAAGACTGCCAAGGTGGGAAATAGGTCTTGTATTCAGTGGGAGGTTAAACCAACTGCAGGACCATGAGGGCTATACAGAGAGGGTTTGTTACAAAGTGGGCAGCTGAGTGGTAATAATGGTGGTGGGGCAGTAATGGTGGTGTGGGGTGGACAGGAAGGAGGTGTTGTGGTGCTCTGAGAAAGAGCCCAGACTTTAGCCTCAGACAGACCTGGGTTCAAATCTCAGTTTTTCTATTGCTTTACCAGCAAGTGTGTGATGTTTTCGGCTTTTCATCTATCTGTAAAATGGGGTTAATAAGGGATTAACACTTACTCCTGTTTTGGGTTGTGTGTGAAATAGATACACAGGGATACCTTGTTTTATTGTACTCTGCAGATATTATGGAGTTATTTTTAACAAATGGAAGGGTTGTGGCAACTCTGAATAAGTCTATCAGCACTATTTTTTCAACAGCATGTGCTTACTTCATGTCTCTGTGTCACTTTTTGGTAATTCTCACAATATTTCAAACTTCATTATTATTATTACTATTTTTTTTGAGATGGAGTCTCGCTCTGTTGCCCAGGCTGGAGTACACTAGCGTGATCTTGGCTAACCACAACCTCCGACTCCTAGGTTCAAGTGATTCTCCTGCCTCAGCCTCCTGAGTAGCTGGGATTACAGCCACCACACCTGGCTAATTTTTGTATTTTAAGTAGAGATGGGGTTTCACCATGTTGGTCAGAACTGGTCTCAAACCCCTGACCTTGTGATCCACCTGCCTCAGCCTCCCAAAGTGCTGGGATTACAGGCGTGAGCCACCTCACCTGGGCCAAACTTTCATTATTGTTATGTCTGTTACTGTGATGTGTGATCAGTGATCTTTAATGTTACTCTTTTTTTTTTTTTTGAGATGGAGTTTCACTCTTGTTGCCCAGGTTGGAGTACAGTGGCACAGTCTCGGCTCACCACAACCTCTGTCTCCCAGGTTCAAGTGATTCTCTTTCCTCAGCCTCCCGAGGAGCTGGGATTACAAGCGTGTACCACCATGCCTGGCTAATTTTGTATTTTTAGTAGAGATGGTGTTTCACCTTGTTGGTCAGGCTGGTCTTGAACTTCCTACCTCAGGTGATCTGCTCCCTCAGCCTCCCAAAGGACTGGGATTACAGGCATAAGCCACCGTGCTGGCCTAATGTTACTCTTAAAATTGTTTCTGGATACCATGAGTCACACCCACATAAGACAGTGACCTTAATTTATAAATGATGTGTGTGTTCTGACTGCTCCACCAATGGCCGTTTCCCCACCTCTTTCTCTCTCCCTGTTCCCTGAGACAGCAGTATTGAAACTGGGCCATTTAACTACAGTGGCCTCTGAAGTGCTCAAGTGAAGGGAAGAGTTACACAGCTCTCACTTGAAATCAAAAGCCAGAACTGTTTAAGCTTACTGAGGAAATCATGTTGAAAGCTGAGCTGGGTTGAAAGCTAGGCCTCTTATGCCAGCCAGCCCAGTTGTAAACGCAAAGGAAAAGTTCATGAAGGAAATTAAAAGTGCTACTCCGCTGAAAACATGAATGATGAGAAGATGAAACAGCCTTTTTGGCTGGGTGCGGTGGCTCACAGGCCGGGCACAGTGGCTCATGCCTGTAATCCCAGCACTTTGGGAGGCCAGGACGGGTGTATCACCTGAGGTCAGGAGTTCTAGACCAGCCTGGCCAACATGGTGAAACACTGTCTCTACTAAAAATATAAAAATTAGCCAGGTGTGGTGGTGCATCCTCGCTACTTGGGAGGCTGAGACAGGAGAATCGCTTGAACCCGGAAGGCAGCAGTTGGAGTGAGCCGAGATTGTGCCACTGCATTCCAGCCTGGGCAATGGAGTGAGACTGTCTCAAAAAAAAAAGTAAGAGAGAAAGAAAAACAACTAAGCCCTGCTTTTTTGCTGATACGGAGAAAGCTTTAGTGATCTGGAGAGAAGATCGAAGAAACTGCAATACTGTTTTAAGCCAAAGCCTAATCCAGTGCAAGTCCTTAGCTCTCTTCCGTTCTCTGAAGGCCAAGAGAGGTGAGGAAGCTGAAGAAGAAAAGTTTGAAGCTAGCAGAGGTTGACTTACAAGGTTTGAGGAAAGAAGCCATCTCTCTACCATCAAAATACAAGGCAAAGCCATAGAGCCCATGTAGAAGCTATAGCAAGTTATCCAGAAGATCTAGCCAAGATCACTGATGAAGGTGGTTATACTAAACAAGACACTTTCAGTGTAAATGAAAAGTCTTGGAAGAAGATGCTGTCTTGGAAGAAGATGCTGTCAGAGAAGAGAAGTCAGCGCCATTCTTCAAAGCTTCAAAGGATAGGTTGACTCTTTTTTGTTTTCTTTTAAACAAAATTAGAGGTGGGGTCCTGTTGTGTTGCTCAGGATGGTCTTGAACACCTGACCTCAAGCAATTCTCCCACCTAGGCCTCCCAAAGTGCTGGGATTACAGGCATCAGCCACTGCGCCCAGCCAGACTCTTGTTAGGGGCCAAGGCAGCTGGTGACTTTGAAGTTGAAGCCAGTACTCATTTACCATTTTTTTGTGTGAGAAAAAATTAAAAGTAGAATTGTTATATAATCCAGTAATTCTACTTCTTAGTATATATTCAGAAGAATTAAAAGCAGGAATTCAAACATGTAGCACCATGTTAATAGCAGCATTATTCACGATAGCAAAGATACAGAATCAACTTAAGTATCTATCAACAAATAAATGGATAAACATAATGTGGTATATACATATAAAACCAATGACTTAAAGAAACCAGTGACTAAATTCTTAGGTTTACAGAGTAGTAGGTAAGAGAAGAAACAATATGTTGAGATGCCTGAACTCAAACTCTGCCCCAAAGAGTAAGAAAACAGTAACAAAATTGAGTTTATAGATAGCAAAAAAGAAACAGCCTGGTCAGACACTGAAACTCTCTCTGCTTGTGAGATCAAGAAAAAACTGGGCCAGGTGAAGTGGCTCACACTTATAATTGCAGCACTTTGGGAGGCTGAGGCGAGAGGATTGCTTGAGCGTAGAGTCCAGCCTGGGAAACATAGCGAGACCCTGCCTCTATCAAAAATTAAAACTTAGCTGGGCATGGTAGCATGTACCTGTGGTCTCAGATGCTTGAGAGGCTGAGATGAGATGAGAGCATTGCTTGAGCCCAGGAGGTTGAAGCTGCAGTGAAGCTGTGATCACACCACTGTACTCCAGCCTAGGCTGCAGAGCAATACCCCATCTCAAAATAAAATAAAGTAAAATAAATAAAAGAAAGAAAAGAAAAATTGGAAAGAAAGGAAAGAAAAAAGAAAAAAACTAGCTACAATCAGTTGAAACAAAGATGGCCAACTGGAGTTTGAGTGGAATGAATTTGCTGATATCCCAGCCTGAATTTCCATTATATGTTTTATGCTAACTCACCCCAAATTTGCACATGTGATCCATGAGTTAGCATGAAGAGATAACTGCTCGTGCCCAAAGACTTTCCAAATCTTTCTTTTCTTCCACTAATTACCCGCTAATCCCAGCATCCATCCAATAAGCCTTTTCCAGTAGAAATGCTACCTTAAAAACAACATGGGGAGACATATTTAAACTTGATACTCCTGTCTCCCCGTGAGTCTACTTGCAACAAAAAGTCTTTTAAAAAACCTGATGGCTTCTAGCACATCAGGCAGGGAGCCCCCTTTGACTTCATAACACGTATAATGGAATATTATTCAGCCTTAAAAAGGAATGCAATTTTGACACATGCTACAACATGAATGAACCCTAAAGGTATTATCCTGAGTGGAGTAACCCAAATACAAAAAGAAAAATGCTGAATGATTCGACCTGTTTAAGGTACCTGTTATGAAGCAAAAGATGCTTTGCTGCCTAATGGGCTTGAAGTCAGTACTGTGGCTGGGTTTTTGAGGAAAAATCAAAAGATTTTTATTGCAAGTCAACTATCAAGGAGACAGGAGTCCAGCTCAAATCTGTCTCCCCATACTGGCCCCAAGCCTGTAATTTTATTAGAAAAGATTTAGTGAGCAGATTTTGGCATTAGCAGGTGATTGGGAGAAGGAAAAGAAAGTCTAGAAAGTCATCAGGCATGCATAGTTTATTTATTATACTTTTAAGTTCTGGGGTACATGTGCAGATCGTGCGGGTTTGTTACATAGGTATGCTCGTGCCATGGTGGTGGTTTGCTGCATCCATCGCCCTGTCATCTACATTAGGTATTTCTCCTAATGCTATCCCTCCCTAATCCCCCCACCCCGTGCTATTCCTCCCCGAATCCCCCTCCCTCTCATTTACCATTCTGAAAATCCCAGGGCCCTTAAGAATGATGCTAAATCTCTGCCTGTACTCTGTAAATAGGGGAACAAAGCCTGGATAGTACACCTGTTTACAGCCTGGTTTACTGAATATTTAATTTTTAAATTTTTATTTTTTGTAGAGATGGTGTCTCCCTGTGTTGCCTAGGCTGGTCTCAAACTCTTGGGCTTAAGTGCTCCTTCTACCTCAGTCTCCCAAAGTGCTGACATTACAGGCATAAGCCACTGTGCTTGGCTGGTTTACTGAATATTTTAAGCTCACTGTTGAGACCTTAAAGAAAAAGAGATTCGTTTCGACTGTTCATTAACAATGCACCTTGTCATCCCAGGGATCTGACAGACAAGGAGATTAGTGTTGCTTTTATGCCTGCTAACACAATATCCATTTTGCAGCCCATGGATCAAGGAGTAATTTCAACTTTCAAGCCCTATTATTTTAATTTTTAGTTTATATAAGATCAGTTCTTATTATTTAAGAAATATATTTCATAAAGCTATAGCTGTCATAGATAATCTGGGCAGAGAAAATAGAAAACATTCTGGAAAGAATTCATCACTCTAGATGCCATTAAGAACATTAATGATTCATGGAAAGATGTCAAAATTTCAGCATTAATGGGAGTTTGGAAGACACAGATTTCAACACTCATGGATGATTTGAGGTGCTGAAGACTTCAGTGGAGGGAATAACTGTAGATGTGGTGGAAATAGCAAGAAAACTAGAATTAGAAGTGGAGCTTGAAGATGTGACTGAATTGTTGCGATCTCAAGGTCAAACTTCAGTGAATGAGGAGTTGCTTCTTATTGATGAGCAAAAAAAATGGTTTATTTTATTTTTTTGAGACGAATTCTCACTCTCACCCAGGGTGGAGTACAGTGTTGCAATCTTGGCTCACTGCAACCTCCGCCTCCTGGGTTCAAGCAATTCTGCTTCGGCCTCCAGAGTAGCTGGGATTACAGGTGTGAGACACCACACCCGGCTAATTTTTTGTGTTTTTAGTAGAGATGGGGTTTCACCATGTTGGCCAGGCTGGTCTTAAACTCCTGACCTTGTGATCCACCCACCTTGGCCTCCCAAAGTGCTGGAATTACAGGCGTGAGCCATCACGCCCAGCCTTTTTTTTTTTTTTCCCTTTTTTCTTCTTTTAAAAATTAAAAAAATCCCCGCACTTTGGGAGGCCAGTGTGGGTGGATCAAAAGGTCGAGAGATTGAGACCATCCTGGCCAACATGGTGAAACCCTGTCTCTACTGAAAATACAAAAAATTAGTTGGGCGTGGTTGCACACCCCTGTAATCTCAGCTACTTGGGAGGCTGAGGCAGGAAAATCACTTGAACCCGGGAGGCAGAGGTTGCAGTGAGCCGAGATCATGCTACTGCACTCCAGCCTGGCAACAGAGCAAGACTCTGTGTATAAAAAAAAAAATTAGAACAAAAACAGACACAAGGTCTTGTTATGTTGTCCAGGCTGGTCTTGAATGCTTGGCCTCAAGTGATCCTCCTGCCTTGGTCTCACAAAGTGCTAGGATTACAGAGGCGAGCCATAATGCCTGGCCTGATGTATCTTTAAAAGTGACTAATTTGGGGTGGCGTGGTGGCTCACACCTGTAATCCCAGCACTTTGGGAGGTTGAGGCAGGTGGATCACTTGAGGTCAGTATTTCGAGACCAGCCTGGGTGACATGGTGAAAACTCTTCTCTACTAAAATTAAAAAATTAGCCAAGCATGGTGGCTCATGCCTTTAATCCCTACTACTCTGGAGTCTGAGGGAGGAAAATCACTTGAACCTAGGAGGCAGAGGTTGCAGCGAGCCGAGATGGCACCACTATACTCCAGCCTGGGCGATGGAGTAATAATCTGTCTCAAAAAAAAGAAAAAGAAAATAACTAGTTTGTAAGCTCGGTGAAAGAAGTGCTGTTTTTCCCTTGTTTGCCTGCTGACCCTAGTGGCAGCCCTACCTGTATTCAGCTCTGTGGCTTTAATCTGATCTCTGCTTGCTTGCTTCTCTCTACCCTTTGAAAGCAGAGATGCTATCAGGTGAAATGTCTGGGACAAACAGAAGAGGGCTTGAACAAAAGTTAGGGAATAGGTGATTTGTGTGTTGCGTTTAATTAGCCTCTTGATTGCTTGAAAATTAACCTTGGAGGACACATAATAAGAGCTGTATTGCTTTCTGTAAGATTCTTTGGTGAGATTTTGATTACCTGTAATGTGTTCTATTTGATCAGGTTCTGAAGCTGATTCATGAGAGAGATAACATCTGTAAACAGATCCACCTGCCAGCCCAGAGTGGAAGCAGCCGTGTGTTGGAGGCCATGCGGAGGGGGTCAGACTTGCTTGGAAAGGGGGCATCCCACACTTCCCATGTTTCCTTAATGACCAAACAGTGTCTTTGTTGCTAAGAACCTAGTGTAGTGTGTGGCACACAGTAGCTGCTCAGTAAATATTCATTGTTTGACCAAGCCACTGGGCAGTGGAGTTTGCTTCTGCTGACTCCATAAGCATAGGCTAAGGACTGGTCACCCATTTTCACTGTTTAGTATGTTTTTTTAAATTAAGCACCTATGGTGTGACACACTCTGAGACTTTATTCTTTAACGTTAGCATTAAGGTTTTGTTATGTATTGGAATTTAAATGTAGCTCTATGTGTTCACTTCCTTTGAGAATAATAAGTATTACACAGATGAGACTGAAGGGAGAATGTGTCCCAAGGTAAGCTGTATGGAATTAGTGCCTTCTCTTGTTTTCCACAGTGGCATAGTGTTTTAGAGGTCCTCTAAAATGTTTAATCTGTCTAGATTTATTAGTTAAATAAAAGCTATTTAGAATAGTTTATGCTGGCCAGGCACTGTTGCTCATGCCTGCAATCTAAGCGCTTTGGGAGGCTGAGGCGGGTAGATTGCCTGAGCTCAGTAGTTTGAGAATAGACCAGCCTGGGCAACATGGCAAAACCCAGTCTCTACACACACACACACACACACACGCACGCATGCACCCACACCCAGTCTCTACACAAACACACATACACACTCTACACACACACACCCAGTCTCTACACACAGTCTTTACACACGTACACACATCCAGTCTCTACACAAACACACATACACACATACACACATACACTACACACACACCCAGTCTCTAAACACACAGACACACACACCCAGTCTCTACACACACACAGTCTTTACACACACACACACACCCCCAGTCTCTACGCAAGCACACATACGCACACACTCTACACACGCACACACTCTACACACACACACACACACACATCCAGTCTCTACACAAGCACACTTTACACACACACACACCCGGTCTCTATACACATACACCCAGTCTCTACACACACACATACACACACACACACACACAGTCTCTACACACACACCCCCAGTCTACACACACATACACACACTCTCTCTCTCTTTCACACTAGCCAGGTAGTTTGAGACTAGACCAGCCTGGAGGCTGAGGTAGAAGGAACACTTGAGCCCAGGAGTTTGAGGTTGCAGTGAGCCGATATGTCCCATTGCCCTCCAGCCTCGGCGACAGAGTGAGTGAGACCCTGTCTCAAAAATAAAATAGTTTATGCCTTTGAAATAAAAATTCATAGGCTCTAGATTAGATTAGAAGATAGAGCTTGGATTAAAAGGGCTCTTTTGGATACTTTACTCTTGTGCCCTGCCAATGCCTGTGGGGATTCACAGTGTTAGCTTTTTATAGCATTCACATAAAAAGACTGGGTTTATGTAGGCCTTTTCCTTTTGTTCTTTATTGCAGATATTCAAGAGAAGCTTACGTGGAGTTAGTTCACCATATCAGAGAATCTATTCCAGGTACATTTAAGAAACGCATTCTGCTGGGCATGTTATTATACTAGTGACCAGTCGTCATGGTTACATACAGGCAACCTTCAACACCTTTGGCATTTCCTTGTGACACAGTTTTTTTGTTTGTTTGTTTTTGAGATGGAGTCTCGCTCTGTTGTCCAGGCTGGAGTACAGTGGCACAATTTTGGCTCACTGCAACCTCCGCCTCCTGGGTTCAAGCAGTTCTCCTGCCAGAGCTTCCTGAGTAGCTAGAACTACAGGCGTGTGTCCACCACATCTGGCTGATTTTTGTATTTTTAGTAGAGACGGGGTTTCACCATGTTGGCCAGGCTGGTCTTGAACTCCTGACCTTGTGATCTGCCTGTCTTGGCCTTCCAGAGTGCTGGGATTACAGGCATGAGCCACTGCGCCTGGCTGTGACAGTTATATACTTCTTGTGCTCCCCTTCTTGCTCTTTCTCTCTCCTCGAACTCTTTCTTTTATGTCTTTCTGATTTTTTGTGGTCTTAGTCCTGCTGGAAATACTCAGGTGTGGATCACCTTGTGGCCTCAAGGCTACAGAGATTCCTTTTCTGTGGTCTTTGTATTTCTAGACATAGAGGACAGACCTTATCTCATCTTGTAAGCTGACAATGTCTAAATTAGTTCTGATTTGAGAGCAATTGATATCTTTATACTTTTTCTAACTAGCTTTATTGCAACTTATTACTGTAAATATTGGTGATAATTCGTTTCTTTCCAGCCGACAAGCTGGTCTCTGTCATGGAATGTTACGGATGAACAGACCCATCCTGCCTTACTCTGCGCTATTTTGTTTTACTTATGCATGGGCTGAATAGTCCCATGGAAGGCCTTACAGTTGCTGTTCCTCCCTTGTAATCCACATATGCCGAAGGCCTCCCTTGAAGGTAAACCACCTTTGTTGCATGTCACAGGTGTGAGCCTCAGCAGCGACTTCATTGCTGGCTTTTGTGGTGAGACGGAGGAAGATCACGTCCAGACGGTGTCTTTGCTCCGGGAAGTTCGGTACAATATGGGCTTCCTCTTTGCCTACAGCATGAGGCAGGTGAGCCCTGGGGTTGGGGAGGGCTGACATCATTCCTGACCTGTTTGGGGGTGACTGTAGAGAACTGGGCAGAAAAGAGTGGTGACAGGGCAGTCCTTGAGAAACCACAGGCTCTGACGATTCACTTTCTTTCATTTTTCTAGTCTACTCTGTCTGCTCTTTGAAACAGCTCAGCAATTTGATGATAAATGATGACTGTGCCAGTATTCCTTTTCATTAAAATATTTTAAAATTATGTTTATATTGTTTACAATTTGAGTTTGGAAGGAGAGAACCTTTTCTTTACAAGAAACCTAAACTTGTTTCTTAACATGCAGAACTCCTTTTTGGTCTGCAGATGTGGTTTATTTCATCAGGGCCGCCGGTCGTCTTCCCAGCCATCTTCAGTGATTCCTAATTTCTGTTTTCCTGGGCAAGTGAACTCACTTGCTTCCCAGGAAACAAAGCAGATTCCCAGGAAAATAAAGCAGAAGGAGATAAGGAAAGAAGGAGGGATTAGTGCACTTTTCCTGCAGAGAAGGGATAGTCCTGGTTGACTGTCATTTTCTTGATTGTAGGCATGGATTTGCATGGTCCACTTCTCATCCCCTCAGTTACCTTTGTGGCAGTATGCTTGTGTTTGGGCAGGAGGTTGAAGGCCCACTGTGGCCAGGGGGCTCAGAAAAGCTGGCTGACGAATGGCTGAACCCATGACTTTATTGTCATTTTTACTGAGCTGCCATCAACCAAGCTAATTTTTTTTTTCTGAAAAGAAAATATGATTTTAAATATTCACATCTTTTCTATTTGTAAATATCAGAGTTCTTGGTCGGACTTGAAAACACATTTATATAAGTCCTTGGCAACCTCCAAATTATTCTTGGTGACCTTTATCCTTCTATCCTTCTGGCCATACTTGGGACCATAAGGGCTTATAAAAAGAATCACCTTTTTTTTTCAGAGGCAGTGTCTTGCTATGTTTGTCCAGGTTGGTCTCAAACTTCCAGCCTCAGGCAGACCTCCCACCTTGGTGTCTCCTGAAGTGCTGAGATTACAGGTGTGAGTCATAACACCTCGACTAATTTATGTGTTTTAAAGCCCACTGCCTAGTGTTCTGTGGGCAGTGTAGCTGTGCCAGTGTATATATCATATTCATGCCTCTTTTATTGTTTTGGAAAGATGAAGCTTCAGAGGAGCTGTTAGTTTCTATTTTGCTTCTTTTCCATGGATGTCACAAATATGCAAGAGAAATTCTTTTTAATACTAGGATTGGTGGAGGTGGGAGGATCACTTAAGCCCAGGAGTTTGAGACCAACCTGGGTAACATAGGGACACCCTGTATCTACAAAAAAAAAAAAAAGAAAAAATTAGCCAAGTGTGATGGCACATGCCTGTGATCCCAGCTATTTGAGAGGCTGAAGTGGGAGGATCATTTGAGCCTGGGAAGTTGAAGGTGTGGTGAGCTGAGATTGTGCCACGGCACTACAGTTTGGTGACAGAGTAAGACCCTGTCTCAAAAAAGAAAAAATAATCTTAGGGATGGGAAATGGGTTTTTAGCATGTGGCGGGAGCATCGTATGGTCAGTGAATATGAATGTTCACTTTGGGACCTAATTCCTAAGTCACAGTTAAGGTTGTAGGAACTTAATCAAAACCTAGTGGACAAGAGCAAGCACTCAAATTGTGCCTCTGCTGCTTAATAACTGTGTGACATGGGGCCGATGTTTTGTTTTCCTCATTTGTGAACTGGGGATAACAGTACCAGCCTCATAGCGTTGTTCT
This sequence comes from Cacajao melanocephalus, assembly GCA_963573385.1. Classification (NCBI taxonomy): domain Eukaryota; kingdom Metazoa; phylum Chordata; class Mammalia; order Primates; family Pitheciidae; genus Cacajao; species Cacajao melanocephalus. The sequence goes on from CAUYLG010066655.1 coordinate 50,372, forward strand.
GGGGATTAAGTAAGATGTTTAAAGCAGTTATAATTGTGTTTCATGCATAGTAAATGCACAACAGGTAAGTTACTGTTGTTAATAAACAGTAAGATAGAATGGAGTAAACTCTGCAAGTATTTTTAGGATTCTCCATTTTCTCTGTGGATTCTTCTCTTCAAGGCAGATTGGTTTGAATGTCCAGACTTCGGTATATAGATATTCCTTCTATTCCATACTTTCATCTAGCTTAGTGGTTCTCCAACTGTACTGAGCATGAGCTCATGTACATAAAGATATATATACACACTGTGGTTTTGGAAGATGTAAAGGCTTTTTAAGGATAAATTCCTTTTTTTCTTTTGGACTAGGTAATACATGATTGTGGTGTAAAGTTTAAAAGGTTAAATGGTGTACGTGAGTAGTTCTTCCTTCTTCCCAGGTTGCCTGGTTACTTCCCTGAAGGCAACCATTCTTAGCAATTTCTTTGATAACTTTCTGGGGATATTTCATGTGTTTGTAAGCATACCTGTATGTATTCTGTCTACACCAAAGTTATATGTGTTGATCTGTACTTTCCTTATTTCAAGTAACAGTAGATTGGAGGACAATCCACATTAGTACATATAGAGCTATCATTCTGTTTAACAGCTGCATAATATTCCATTGTATGGATAAACCATCATTTCTATGACTGCTTGCCTATTGATAAACATTTAGGCTGCTTTGCCTCTTATGTCTTTATAAATAGTGCTGCTGGGTAACCTAGTATGTATGAATCATTTGGTATATGTACAAGTGTAACCTTAGGGTAAATATCAAGAGTAATTTTGAGTCTGTGATTTTCATGTGCTAAATTTAGAATTTAACCCTTGCAAAAATGTGACTCCACTACATTTTTCTCTTGGAATGCTCCCAGAGCCAGAGAAACCTCTTGGCTCTGGCTTGGGTTTCTGTACGTGTGTCTGTAACTGTAATCCCCTCTGTGCATTAAAAGTAGATTCTACAAGTCCCTGGTGACCTCCATCTCCTCTTTTTTTTTTTTTTTTTTCAATAGAAGACACGGGCATATCACAGGCTGAAGGATGATGTCCCAGAAGAGGTAAAATTAAGGCGTTTGGAGGAACTTATCACTGTCTTCCGAGAAGAAGCAACAAAAGCCAATCAGACCTCTGTGGGCTGTACCCAGTTGGTGCTAGTGGAAGGGGTGAGGCCATATGTGTGTGTGTTATGTTGTTTTTTATGCTTCAGAACATAGTATATCTTTTCTTTATTTAGATCTTTGATTTTTTTTTTTCCTCGCTATGTTACCTAGGCTGGACTCAAACTGCTAGGCTCAAGTGATTCTCCTGCCTTAGCCTCCCAAGTAGCTGGGACTACAGGCTGATTTAGTTTTTGTAGTTTTCAGTGTACGGATTTTGTCCATGTTTTGTTAGATTTACACCGAAGTCTTTCTTTCTTTCTTTCTTTTTTTTTTTTTGAGATGGAGTCTCGCTCTTTTGCCCAGCCTGGAGTGCAGTGGAACAATCTCAGCTCGCTGCAACCTCCGCTTCCCAAGTCTAGTGATTCTCTTGCCTCTGCCTTCTGAGTAGCTGGGACTACAGATGTGTGCCACCACGCCTGGCTAATTTTTGTATTTTTAGTAGAGACGAGGTTTTGCCGTGTTGGCCAGGCTGGTCTCAAACTCCTGACCTCAGGTGATTCACTTGCCTCAGCCTCCCAAAATGCTGGGATTAGAGGCGTGAGCCACTGCGCCTGGCCAGAAAACTTTTTTATTCTGGGGATAGTGTAGCCTAATTACTAAGGTGTGGCCTTCTGTCAGGAGTTGCTAGTGAATCTCCCAAGGAACCAATGAGAACTGTTTGGTGGTGGATTCCAAGCCACGTGTGAGTTCTGGGAACTGTTCAGTGGACAGTTCCCAGGTTACTCTCTTTGCCTGACTTCATGGAGTTTTATGCTACATGTGCAAGTGTTAGTGTTCAGTGAAGACTAATAAGGACCCTCTGCATATTTCTGAAATTCTTTTTCCACTTTGCTCCCTCCTCTCTAGAATTTCACAGTTGCTAACTATTTCAGGCTCCCTGAACCCTAATCCGTCTCTCTTCAGTGCAGGGAGGACCACTGTGCTGTGCTCGAGCTCTCCCCTCCTGCTTCACAGGCTTCTGTCTGGCATGTACTTTCTGGCAGAAAGCAGGGGTGATTGGGGGCTCACTTTGTTTTCCTTCTCTCACCGTTCACAATCTTGTATGATCTTTTGTCCAGTATCCAAAAACAGTTGTTTCACATATTTTGCCCATTTTGCTGGTTATTATTTATAAGACTGAAGGGTAAACTTGTTTCTGTATCTTTATCATAGCTAGAAGAGAAGGATTTCTGTATATTCTAGAAGTTAATCCCATCATAGTGATGTTAGTATCCTCCTGGCTCCGTCTTCTGTGTGTTGTGATGGAGACTCTGGCTTTCAGTTTGTCTATTCAGTAAGGGCAAGTAATCCAGGCCAAACAACGCCAGAACATTCCTGAGTAATTAGTATGAGACTGGGTAAAGTGAAAGTCGGTTTTCCAAATGCATCACTCATAATTCTCTGGCTTTAGGACTGTTGGAAGTCCATTCCTGCAGAGGGCAGTTCTGCAAAGACTCATTGATTAATTGATTCATTACAATATGGTAGTAAAACTTTACAGAGTTTCAATTGTGGGCCATACAGTGCCCTTGTTGGTGAAGCAGCAGCAAACACGGAGTCTTCAGTGATTCCTTGGTTAAGGAATGCTCTCGGGGTAAGACTCTTGGAGATCCGAGACAGAGAACGCACAGTTTCTGCCCACCAAAAATTTATGACTGTGACAAATCCATGAACTCTTCTCTCTTCTTTCTGCAGCCCAGTAAACGCTCTGCCACTGACCTGTGTGGCAGGAATGATGGAAACCTTAAGGTGATCTTCCCTGATGCAGAGATGGAGGATGTCAATAACCCTGGGCTCAGGGTCAGAGCCCAGCCTGGGGACTATGTGCTGGTGAAGGTGAGGAGTCCTTTTGGGCCTTCGGCTTGCACTGTGAGATGAGTGTTGGTTTGGATAATTTGTGGTAATCAAGTTTTTTCCTAGAGACACATTTTAGTAAAATAAAAATCTCTTCTCAACTAGTATAGTGGAAGGGCACTTTGGACTGAATTTTAGATTGGTCCTTACCAATGTCTTCTTATTCTTCTTATCTTTTCTCCTGCCCTGGAAGGGTTGTTTGTGGGAATTTGGTGAGGTTGGAGTATGCAGTGGCATGTAGTTTCTTGCTGCAGAGAGGCCAGGAAGTGTAAGTGATTTTGAGCGAGTAGAGAGTGTTGTCTGTCAGAGATCAATATGATCTTTGTGATCTCTGGTGCCTTAGGCCTCCTTAATGTACACGTGCTCAAGTTTCTTGGCTTTCTTCCTTGGACTCGCAGATCAGCCCTGTATGGGTGTGAGATTTTCCCTCTCTTTCTCCCTTTCACTGGCGATATGCTTCTTTTGTTCTCTCCTTCCATTTCTTCCTCTCTTCTTCCTTCTCACATTGCTCAGTTCTGCTACTGCCACCTTCCCTACCTTGTTCTCATGTCCATTTCACCTCAGAACCAGAAGCTGGCAGGATATGCACTGATGAGTTAGGCAGGACACAGACTGATGCTCCAGAGCATCCACAGAAGTTCCTTTGAGGGTGGGGAAAATGCCTGTTTTGTTTCTCTCTGTTTGTTTATTTTTATTTATTTTCTAGCTCCTAGGGCAATTCCAGGTACAAAATATGTACTCACTAAGTATTTACCAATCGACCGACTTGTTCTTATGTAAGAAATGTGACCGTAGGTAACTTTGGGGTCACATTCTTTCAGCTCTCAGTTGGTGTAGAGAGAACATTTCTCACCAAATGTTGGCTGTAAATATCCTAAGGAAGGATTTGACTGGCTCAGCCTTGGAGTTAGGAGGCAGGGTCTGTGATGGGCAGTTCCACCTGAATTTTATAGTTAGAGTTGGGGAGGAGCCATCTTCCAAGAGAAAAGGGAGAAATGGCTGGGAGTGACCTGCTTTGACTTCTTAAATTATATGCATTGCCATTCCATGAGACATTTCTTCCTGCCAGGATTGGGGGCACACAGGAGCCATCTGTTCTTTGCCAGCCGGTCGCCTCCATCAGGTTCCTTTTGGGGGCTTCTCCTCTAGAGGCTCCACATGAAGTCCCAGTGGTACAGTCCTGGTTACCTTGCCTTCTTTTGCCTGGTTTTCTTTCAGATAACCTCGGCTAGCTCTCAGACACTTAAGGGCCATGTTCTCTGCAGGACCACCCTGAAGGACTCCTCCGCATATTGCTGACCTGGGAGGATAGCCTCAGAGCTGACTTGGGCAGTCCTCCCCAGCAGGAAGCGGAAACATTGCTGGTCACCGAGGAAAGAGGCCATGAAGCTGTGGAGATGAGCTGCAAGGTGTGAAGCAACTTTATGTCAGTGGAAAACGTGTCTCTTTGCTGCTGTGTGAATAGCTTTTACAGCTATTAAATTTACCTAAAGTTAACCCTTTGTCTCTCAGTTTTACTTTTTTTACCTTGGTTAGTGTTTCTGGAGTTTTCCCTGGAGTCTGTTAAGTGTTTTCCAACCCAGTTTCTCCTATGGACACTGCTACCTCTCTGATTTCCTCCCCTGGGCCTTCGGAGGCAGACTGAAGGAGAGGAAGGTGGGGAGAACCATTTGCTTGGGAAAACTGATCTCGATCTTTCTGATGTTTTCATTGGATGCCACTGACTTAGCTGCTTATCACTGCATTTTATTTTGTGTGTTTTACCTGAGGATTTCTCTCGTGGACCTCTTTTTTTGTGGCACCAAAGTTGACTTTTAAATTGTCCTAAAGCCACTTAAGCAAAAAACTTGATAAAACACTCTGCTTTCCTTTACAACCCCCAACACAAACAAATTATTTGTTGGGATTTTTTTTTTTTTTTGAGACAGAGTCTTGCTCTGTCACCCAGGCTGGACTGCTGTGGTGCTATCTCAGCTCACTACAACCTCTGTCTCCCTGGTTCAACCAATTCTCCTGCCTCAGCCTCCTGAGTAGCTGGGACTGCAGGCATGTGCCACCACACCTGGCTAGTTTTTAGTATTTTTAGTAGAGATGGGGTTTCACCGTGTTAGCCTGGATGGTCTCGATCTCTTGACCTCGTGATCAGCCTGCCTTGGCCTCCCAAAGTGCTGGGATTACAGGCATGAGCCACTCACTGGCCAAAAAATGTGTGTTTTTTTTTTTTTTAAATGAGATGAAACAATGTTGTCTGGATGCGGTGGCTCATGCCTGTAATCCCAGCATTTTGGGAGGCTGGGGCAGGTGGATCACTTGAGCTCAGGAGTTTGAGACCCGCCTGGCCAACATGGTGAAACCCTGACTCTGCCAAAAAACAAGCAGAAGTTAACTGGGCATGGTGGCAGGCGCCTGTAGTCCCAGCTACTCAGGAGGCTGAGGCAGGAGAATAACTGAACCTGGGAGGTGGAGGCTGCAGTGACCCGAGATCGTGCTACTATCTTTCAGCCTGGGAGACAGAGCCAGACTCTGTCTTAAGAAAAAAGAAACTATTAATTCAAAATGCAAGTTGGGCATGGTGGCTTATACCAGTAATCCCACCACTTTGGGAGGCTGAGGCGGGCGGATTCCTTGAGCCCAGGAGTTGGAGACCAACCTGAGCAATATGGTGAGACCCTGTCTCTACAAAAAACAAAAAATTAGCTGGGTGTGGTGGTGCAGGCCTGTAGTCCCAGGTACTTGGGAGGCTGAGGTGAGAGGACCACTTGAGCCCAGGAGATAGAGGCTGCAGTGAGCTGTGATCACACTGCCACAATCTAGCCTGGGTGACAGAGCAAGACCCTTTCTCAAATAAATAAAAAACAAGAAAAACCAACAAAGCTTACAGATATGGATTATCTCTTATCACTCATTTCTTTTTTTTTTTTTAAATATATTTTATTGTGTTTTAGGTTTGGGGGTACATGTGAAGAACATGCAAGATTGTTGCATAGGTACATACATGGCAATGTGGTTTGCTGCCTTCCTCCCCATTGCCTATATCTGGCATTTCTCCCCATGTTATTCCTCCCCAACTCCCCACCCCACTCTATCACTCATTTCTTTAAAAGTTTTCATGAGTATTCAGTCAAAACCATCTGTCTGAATTTCCAAGTGGACCACAGGACTATAGACTGTCTTCGAATGTCCTCAGAAGGCTCTGTGATGGATCAGGCACAGAGTAAAAACCTGAGTCCTTTGTTCAAATGGAGGAGGAAAAGACAAGGACAGAAGAAGCTTTTCTTTTTTTTTTTTTTTCTCTTTTTTTTGAGAGTCTTGCTCTGTTACCAAGGCTGGAATGCAATGGCGCAATCTCAGCTCACTGCAACCTCTGCCTCCCAGGTTCAAGCAATTCTCTTGCCTCAGCCTCCCAAGTAGCTGGGATTACAGGCACCCACAACCATGCCCAGCTAATTTTTTTTTTTTGTAATTTTAGTAGAGATGGGCTTTCGCCATGTTGACCAAGGTGGTCTTGAGCTCCTGATCTCAGGTGATTCACCCACCTTGGCCTTCCAAGGTGCTGGGATTATGGGTGTGAGCCACTGTGGCTGCCCACTTTACTGTTACATAAATCATTTGATATTCTTCAATGAGATTTGTCTGTTCTTCCCCATTTATTTATTAAATCATTTATTTATATCAGTAGGAACTGCTGGATATTTATTTTATACTTTGAGTTATAATCCAACACTACTTAATTTTATTGGTGAAATTGTTTCTGCTTTGGCCTTTGGCGGCTCTTTCCCTCAGCCCTGCATCCTTTTGGCATGTCTCCATCAATTGTGATTTTATTTACTTATTAGAAGCACTTCTTTTACTTTCAGGAACTATGAGATGCTCTAGGATCATCTTTTATATTTCCTCTCTAGTCCTAGAATGAGACATTTCTCCAAGGAGCCCTGATTGATGACTTTGATAGGTATTAGAAACCAACATCTGGGTGCTAGGTGTATATGGAGGTGCTGCGGGTTGGAAGGATTTTTGTTTTTTAAATAGAGGTCAAATATATGTAACATAAAAATAACCTTTCTTCAGGGAGCAATTCGGTGGCATTTAGTAGTTTCACAGTGTTGTGCAGCCATCACCTTTGTCTTGTTCCAAACATTTCTATTACAGGAAAAAAAAAATCCCCCAAAACCAACCATACCCATTAAGCAGTTACTCAACAGTACCCATACTCTGCACTTCAGGAGACCAACATGCCATATTCAGTTTCTATGGATTTACCTATTCTTAATATTTCTTATGGGCTGGGCACAGGGGCTCACACCTGTAATCCCAGCACTTTAGGAGGCCTAGGTGGGAGGATTGCCTGAGTCCAGAAGTTTGAGACCAGCCTGGGTAACGTAGTGAAACCCTGTCTCTACAAAAAATCAAAAACTAGCCAGGTGTAGAAGCACACTCCTCTGGTCCTAGCTACCCAAGAGGCTGAGGTGGAAGACTGCTTAAGCCCAGGAGGTCCAGGTGACAGTAAGCCATGATCATGCCACTACACTCCAGCCTGGGTGTCAGAAAAAGACTCTGTCTCAAAAAAAAAAGTATATGTATATATATATATATATATATATATATATATATACACACATATATATATATATATATATAAAATATGAACTGAAGCTTACAATGTATGTTTTGTGCATTGTTTCTTTCATTCAGCAGAATGTTTTTGAGGTTCATCCATACTACAGCATTTGTCAGTGTGTCACACTCTTATGGCTGAATGCTGTTTCTTCATATGTGTATACCATATTTGTTTATTCTTTCCTCCATAGATAGACATTTGAGTTGTTTACACCTTTTGGCTATTGTGAAGGGTCAGTACCTGTGACTATTCACCTAGTACCTCCCATAGTCAGTCCCGCTGTGGTAAATAGCAATACAAGTCACCCAGCTTTTCTACCTAAACACCTGGGAATCATTCTTGGTTCCTCCTGCTCTCTCTCATCAACAATCTGAGTTCTGTTGATTCTGCCTCAAGAGCCTCTCTCTCATCTGAGTGTTTCTCTCCATCACCATCCTAGTCCATGACACCATCATCATTTACCAGGGCAACTGACCTCTCTGCTTCTGCCCTTTTGCCAACTATGAGCCAGTCTCCACCTGGCAGCCAGGGTGCTCTTTATAAAACACATATCCTCCCAATCAAAACCCTTTCAGCCATTGGAGAGGATGGAAAAGTCAGAACTCTCATGCATTGCTGGTGGGAATGTAGAAATGGTCCGGTCACTGTGAAAACAGGTTGACTATTTCTCAAAAAGTTACATAGAATTATATGATCCAGCAGTTCCACTCTTAGGGATGTGAAAGTGAAGCAGGATATTTCCCTGACCCCTTTGCAGGACTTGTGACAGGGTGCCCCTGTTTACTCAGCCTGCTGCTCTCAACTCCTCGAGGGAGGGAGCATGTGAGCAAATGAGGCATGGACCGGAGGCCGCGAGTGCTGGAACCAGCTGGCCAATTTGGCACCAGCAGGGGCAAACTCCACTCACTCCTGGAAGGGAGCACACAGGTGAGTGGGTGCAGGAGATGGGGCGAGTGCCTTTGGGTGCAGGCAGGAGCAAACTCTGTGCAGGCCCCACCTCTGTGTGTTCATCTTGGGTGGCGGGGGCGGGGGGTGCCTGTGAGTCTGGAAGCTCCAGTGGGCATGTTGCAGTGCTCTTTTAGCTCTGCCATCTGCAGACGGCTTGAGTTGTTAACAGCTCAGTGGGCCGTTTTGTATCTGCACTTGCTCCCAAGCTCTTGTTTGGGGTCCAGGAAAAATGCGGTTACACAAATAAATCGATGGATGGTATTGCGGGGGCTTTTATTGCCAGTGAAAGTGGCTCTCAAGGGGAAGGGGAGCTGAAAGGGGGTCAGGAAGTGGAGGGCGGGTAACCTGAAGTCTACCTGTCTCCAGCAGGATTATTCTCTGAAGTTACACTGTCAGGCTGTCTCTCTGAAGTCAAGCCTTGTCTCTCTGATGGCCAGCGGCTTCTTCGTCTCTGCTGGCTGAGTCTGGGGTCTTCATAGGCACAGGATGGGGTGGGGCAGGGCCATGGGTGGTTTAGGAAAAGGCAATATTTGAGTAAGAACACAGGGATATAAGTTCTCACTTTGGGCCATGGTCTCAGGCTTTTTTTGGCTTAGGGTGGGGCTTTGCCAGGGATCCCACTCTTTTCTGCCTAGAATTTCTCTGCCTCTTGTCCCTATGGAAAAAGAAAATAAATAAATAAATCTTAGGGCTCCCAAATCACTAAGCTAAAGGGAAAAGTCAGGCTGGGAACTGCTTAGGGCAAACTTGCCTCCATTCTATTCAAAGTCATCCCTCTGCTCACTGAGATAAATGCATATCTGATTGCCTTCCTTGGAAAGGTTAATCAGAAACTCAAAAGAATGCAACCATTTGTCTCTCACCTACCTGTGACCTGGAAGCCCCCTCCCTGCTTGAGTTGTCCCACCTTTCTGGACTGAAACAATATACATCTCACATATATTGATTGATGTTTCATGTCACTAAAATGCATAAAATCAAACCGTGCCCCGACCACCTTGGACTCATGTTGTCAGGACCTCCTGAGGCTAGCATGTTACGTGTGTGTCCTCAACCTTGGCAAAATAAACTTTGTAAATTAACTGAGACTATTTGGGGTTCACATTTTGATAACCATGAAGGGATTCTGAGTGGAGGTGCCCCTGACCTTTGACCAATCTCCTATTAATTTGTTATTGCAAACTAAATATGGCCTGAGGACTCTGTATTTCTATATTTGAGTCCTTGTGGATGAAAGGTAATCTAGCTTAATAGGCAGACAAGATTGCAAACTTAGGAGTATGTGCCTCTAACACTCACAGACTGCTAAGTGTTCAAACTGTGTTCAAATAAGGCAAACGCCAACCTGTAACCAATCCAGCTGTTTCTGTATCTCACTGCCAATTTCTGTACATCATTTCCCTTTTTTGGTTTATAAATTTGTTCTGAACATGAGATATCCCTGAAGTCTCTCTGAATCTGCTGTGATTCTGGGGTCTGCCCAATTCACAAATTGTTCATTGCTCAATTAAACTTCTTTAAATTTAATTCAGCTGAAGTTTTTCTTTTAACAAGTGCTTGGTACCAGCTTGAGCTATCTTTATGGCTCAAACCAATAGGATAATTTGCTGAGGCCTGGAAGCACCCCCTCCAGAGAATCCCTGATCTCCCAAAATTTGGTCAAGATCTAAAGTTTATTTTGCTGTACCACTTCTTTTTTGGGGGGAGTTTTACTTCCAACACAAGGAATTCAAGTTTTTCCTGCTTCCATGACAATGGAAGGCAAGTAATTCCTTTATGGAGTTTAAGCTCCCTTCCAGCAGGGAAGACGAATTTGAGTTTTTTCCTGCCTCTAATATGATAGAGAGCAGTTTTCAGCCTGAGAACCTGAGACTCACCCCTAGGTAAGTAACCGAATTGGGGTTTGTCTTGGCTAACATTAAGATTAACAGGCTGGGCAAGGTGGCTCATGCCTGTAATCCTAGCACTTTGAGAGGCGGAGGTGGGTGGATTACCTGAGGTTGAGAATTCGAGACCAGCCTGACCAACATGGAGAAACCCCATCTCTACTAAAAATACAAAATTAGCTGGGCATGGAAGTGTGTGCCTGTAATCCCAGCTACTTGGGAGGCTGAGGCAGGAGAATCGCTTGAACCCGAGAGGTAGAGGTTGCAGTGAGCTGAGATCGTGCCATTGTACTCCAGCCTGGGCAACAGAGTAAGACTAGCCATAAACACACAAATAATTTCCTATTTGCAGAAATTTCCTTTTGCAGGAATGGAAGACATGAGTCATTTTTTTCTTGCAAGAAAACAGGTTATTTATTAAAGAGGTGATCACAAAAATGCCAAAAATCCCTAAATTTTTGCCTTTCTTGTATGTGTTAATTCAAGGTAGTTGGTGAAATTCCAAAGGACAATTGACATTTTAAGAACGCTAACTACTTGGTTCCTTAATCATAAGGATGTCCTTTGCTCAGTATTTCATAGAAGAGTGTTACAGAGTGTTTTTGGCTTTCATTCTGGAACACTGCTTGGCTTCTGGTAAGCTAGGTTCACTTTGCTGCCTGAAGGTCCTTCTGTAGAGAGAGAAAATACAATAAATTATGCACTGAAATACATCAGCTGACCGCAGGCACAGTCTGAGCCAACCAGGACACTATCCCTCTGATCCCAGTGCCTGCTTCAGGGGTGAGGGTATGGACCAAGTCAGGCCAATGGGAGTCCCAGAGACTATTTCTGGATGATTGTTGTTTGAACTATTAGGGAAGGAAATGAAAGGTGACGCTCCTGGGAGGTGGGACTTCCATGCAGAGGCAAAACGGAGCCCATCCAGAAATAGTGGAGCTGAGAGATTAATTATGGTGTCATTCTTCAGGCCCTCAGCCGAACCACTGCTGAAACTAGTACCATCAGTGAATGTGTAAGACCTATAGGTTATATTGCTGTTGCTGAACCCGGTCGGCTTTGGCTGGGCTTCCTGTCCCTGGTAGCTGTACTTCAGTTGGCATTCATGTGATGGACCCAAGGCTGACTTGAGGTTAAGTGGTGTGTCCCAATTACATGTAGCCATGGAGTGTGAGAGCTGGGGGGCGGGAGGAAACTAACATGGAGGGAAGTGCTGATTTTACTTCATTCCAGTCATTGATTTGGCCACAGATACATGATGTTTGGGGTTAAGTCAAAACAGGAATGTACAAATTGTGAGATTTGAGCTAAAATGAAAGAAGTTGATGTCTTCATGGTCAGATTTCATATTCATTAACGATTTATCAAGATGGGACCGTCTAAGGGTTATGAAGATTCTAAACTTTACTCTCTCGTCTTCTGGAGACTCAGCTTCATCATTTAACCTTTTTTTTTTTGAGATGGAGTCTCACACTGTTATTCTGGCTGGAGTGCAACAGCACAATCTCGGCTCACTGCAACCTCTGCCTCCGGGGTTCACGTGATTCTCCTGCCTCAGCCTCCCAAGTAGCTGGGATTACAGGTGTACACCACCACACCTGGCTAATTTTTTGTAATTTTAGTAGAGATAGGGTTTCACTATGTTGGCAAGACTGTTCTCGAACTCCTGACCTCGTGATCCACCTACCTTGGCCTCCCAAACTGATGGGATTACAAGGGTGAGCCACTGTGCCCGGCCCATTTAACCTCTTACTTGTGAAAAGTTGAATAAAGGAAGCAAGATTTCCTTCAAAATTGTCACAGGGTTGAGGGTCAGATAGAGGGGAAGAAAGGGAAATTTGAATCACGGCAGCAGAGAATGAGAGGCTCTAGGAAGGCGGCAGGTGACAGTGAGGATAAGTCAGGTATGCAGAGTGGTGAAATTTCCAAAGAAATGATCGAGATATATTCAGTAAGCATGAGAGTCCTTGTGTGGACCACAGGACCGATTATTTGATTATACCTGGTCAAGGGTGACTTCCTGTTAGGTCAGGACTTGTGTGGTGCCTGAAATTACAGTAATAATTCTGACTGGGGGAGAGTGGGGAGGATGGATGGAGCAGAGAGGGCAGCCAGGAACAGACCGTGATGCCAGGCCTCTCTGGCCCCATTCATTTCTCTGAAGATGCAAGCACACGGTGGGTGTTAGTGCAAAAAGAAAATATTTGTATTTCTCCCTCGTACCGACTTAAGCACTTCAAAATTGACATTGTCTAGAAGGTTTGAGATTACTGGCGGTGGTATATTCCATTGTTTAACATATTCTGAAATAAAGAAGGAACATATTATGGGTCAAAAAAACAATAACCAGGAAATCTCTTCGCTGCCCATTCAACAGAGTGATCTGAGTAAGGGCCTGGATACTCCCCAGACTGAGGGTGTGGGAGGTGAGAGCCTGGTAGCCAGGAAGAGAAGACTCCAGAACCAGATTGAAACCTGGTGAGTATCCAAAGCTGAGGTGGAAACCTGGCATTTTTTTTTCTTAGGGGCAAGGTCTCACTCTGTCACCCAGGCTGGAGTGCAGTCACATGATCATAGCTCACTGCAACCTCAGACTACTGGGCTCAAGTGTTCCTCCTGCTCTCAGATAGCCTCAGCCTCTCAAGTAGCTAGGAACATAGGCTCATGACACCATGCCTGGCTAATTTAAAGATTTTTATGTTTTTGTAGAGACTGGGTCTCCCTGTGTTGCCCAGGCTGGTCTTGAACTCCTGGCCTCAAGTGATCCTCCTGCCTTGGCTTCCCAAAGTGCTGGGATTACAGGAGTGAGCTGCTGTGCTCAGCTGTACTCTTTCTTTTCTTTCTTTCTTCTTTTTTATAAAGACTGAGTCTTGATATGTTGCCCAGGCTGGCCTAGAACTCCTGTGCTCAAGAGATCTTCCTGCTTCAGCCTCCCAAATAGCTAGGACTACAGGACAATGCTACCATGCCTGCTAATTAAAAAATTTTTTTTTGTAGAGACGGGGTCTTGCTATATTGCCCAGGTTGGTCTTGAACTCCTGGGCTCAAGTGATCCTCCTGCCTCAGCCTCACAAAGTGTTGGAATTGCACGCCTGAGCTGCCACTGTGCCCAGCCAGGGATCCAAATATTGATACCAGGTGATATGCTAGCATGTCTGTTCTTACTCCTTAAGAAACCACACGAGTGAGGCCCTACTGTTTTAGTGTTATTTGTGCTATTTTGAACCTCTTTAGTTAGAGTTAACCAGAAATATATGCAGATGGTACATTGCATCATCATCTTTGGTGGCGTAAGAAAGAGTTAACATCTCAGCCTCTTGATTTCTCAAGCCCCTAATGACTACGAGACTAGGTGCCAGGTCCATGTTTCCTGTAAGCATGATGACAGTGTTGGTCCTGAAGACACCTAGTGGGCAGAGATTTCTTTAGGAGCTATAGGAGAGGCATTTTGATTTGACTTTCATTTTTTGCCATCTCAGTCCTTACTACCTTAAGGTGCTGAAGCCCCTATCTGACCACAAAAGTGTCCTGTGGCCTAGCTGGTGACTGGATGACCTTGTGCTCAGTATTGCAGCACACTCTGCAGTGCAGCTCACACCCTAGTGCCTGTCCTTTGCCACTGACTCTAGGTGTTCAGGTTATTAATGCAACATACCAGTAAGGCCAGACCAGGATTTCTTCAGAACCTCAGCCATCTCCTCTTGTACCTGGTCAATCTGCAAGAGACAGGAGGAGCATTTGCATCAGCATTATCTGGTAGTCCACAGCTAGTTGTCACAGTCAGGGAAAGCAGTCTTAGGGCCTCTGTACATGCAGATTTTTTTTTTATTTTTGAGACAGTCTGGCTCTGTCACCAGTGGAGTGCGGTGGCGCCATCTTGGCCCACTATAACCTCTGCCTCCCGAGTTCAAGCGATTCTCCTGCCTCAGCCTCCTGAGTAGCTGGGATTACAGGCACCTGCCACCACCCCTGGCTAATTTTTTGTGTTTTTAGTAGGGACGGGGTTTCACCATGTTGGCCAGGCTGGTCTCGAACTCCTTATCTCAGGTGATCCACCTACCTCACTGGGATTACAGGCGTGAGCCACCTTGCCCTGCCATAAACTTTTATTTTGTGTGATAAACTCCTGCTCCTCTTTGAAGGCTGAGTTCAGGCATCACTTTTTTAGTAAACCCACCCTCTGTCTCCCACTTGGTGCTCTTTCTACTGTGTCTTCTTCGTGCCCTGTTGACAGCTGTTTGCATGAAGGTCTTTGTCCCCTATCAGGTGGGTAGGTATCTGAGGTTGGGGATCGTGCCTTCTAGGTTGCTTTCGCTGAGCACGCAGCCTGGTGTGTCATGTAGCCGCCTAGTCAAGTTGAGACAAAGGGTGCCCTGGGCTAGTAGTGATCCTCTCTGGAGTTTGCCTCTCAGTGAGTTCCCATTATCTCAGGGCTGATATAGGGGCCCCAGCTCATAGACTCTTCAGTTATAAAGTAATGAGGCTGTTCACCTCTAGGCGCTCATTTTGTGCTTCCACCTAACACATGGCTGCCAGACTCTTAATACTTTTTGCCTTTTAAAAAACGTGTTTATATGTCCCCATTCAGTCCTCACACTAGAATGTCAGTTCCTAGAGTTAGATGCCTCATTACTACTCCATGTGGCATTTGCAGGGCTGGGCACATAGCAGGTGCTCACTAAACATTTGTTGATTTAAGATTTGAGCCGGCCGGGCTCAGTGGCTCATGCCTGTAATCCCAGCACTCTGGGAGGCCAAGGTGGGCAGATCACCTGAGGTCAGGAGTTCAAGATTAGTCTGGCCAACATGGTGAAACCCCATCTCTACTAAAAATACAAAAAATTAGCTGGGCATGATGGCAGGTGCCTGTAATCCCAGTTAGGAGGCTGAGGTAGGAGAATCACTTGAACCTGGAGGCAGAGGTTGCAGTGAGCCAAGATTGTACCACTGCACTCCAGGCTGGTGACACAGCGAGACTGTTCAAGATGGAATATCTTAAACATGGAGTTGGTGGGGGAAACACACCAGTTTCCGTCTCTGTTGCTGGAGCCTGGTCACTGGAGCCTTCCCTCACTCCGCATGCTCCTCTCCTCCCAGGCTCTCCCGGGGTGATCTGCAGGGTGGTCTGCATGCTTGCTCCATGGAACATGGGTTGAAAATCGCTGACGGGAGAGCTGAGCCAGGGACAGCTGCCTCTGATTCTGAGAAGCTGTCATGAGCCTAGCTAGATTTAAGTCTAGTTATCAGGGGGTGTCCAATCTTTTGGCTTCCCTAGGCCGCATTGGAAGAGGAAGAATTATCTTGGGCCACACATAAAATATACTAACGATAGTTGATGAGCTAAAAAAAAAATCGCAAAAAAAATTGCATAATGTTTTGAGAAAGTTTAGGATTTGTGTTGAGCTGCATTTAAAGCCCTCCTGGGCCACACATGGCCTGTTGCTGTGGGTTAGACAAGCTTGGTCTAGGTCAGATTTTCTTCCTTGCTGTGGATTGCAAGGCCTGCTGTATGCATCAGGTACACCAAGACGCCACAAAGGCCAGGATTCCATGCCCCGCTCGCGTCAGCGCCTGAGTGTGGAATGCACAGTGGGCATGGGTAGCTGTGAGAACTCCCAAGAGAGCCTAGGTTTGGAGCCGCTGTCCTACCCCACACTGTCTGTGGTCTCGTCTTCCTGACCTTCTCTTTTTTCTTTGTTTTTGAGACAGAGTCTTGCTCCTGTTGCCCAGGCTGGAGTGCAGTGACACAAACTTGCCTCACTGCAACCTCCGCCTCATGGGTTGAAGCGATTCTCCTGCCTCAGCCTCCCGAGTTGCTGAGATTACAGGCCTCTGCCACCATGCCCATCTAATTTTTGTACTTTTAGAGAGACGGGGTTTCACCATATTGGCCAGCTGGTCTCGAACTCCCACCTCAGCCTCTCAAAGTGCTGGGATTACAGGCATAAGCCACCGTGCCTGGCCATTCCTGACCTTTTCTTTCCAGGGTGTGTGGGGCACTGAGTGCCTGGCACTACAATTTTTTCTCACATGCCATTGATAAATATATTGAAAATGTAATAAACTTACAGCATCAGGGGGTGTTGTACTATGTTCAGAGCTGTCAGGGAACAAAGTACAGAGAAATATTAGGTTCAGGTAAAAATGCAACGCCATTGTAGAGCTAAGTAGGTCATCAGTTCCTCCTTAAAATCACTTATAACTTGGAAACTCCTGAGCAGAAAGAGTAAATGTATCTGTAATTTTGCAGATACTTCCCAAGAGCCTTATGACTATTTTGCTTATGTAATTTTTTTTTTTTTCCAAGATGGAGTCTTGCTCTGTTGCCCAGAGCTGGAGTGCAATGGTGTGACCTTGGCTCACTGCAACCTCCGCCTTTAGGGTTCAAGTGATTCTCCTGCCTCAGCCTCCCAAGTAGCTGGGATTATAGGCGCATGCCACCATGCGCAGCTAATTTTTGTAGTTTTAGTAGAGACGGGGTTTCACCATGTTGGCCAGGCTGGTCTGGAACTCCTGACCTCAAACGATCTGCCTGCCTCGGCTTCCCAAAGTGCTGGGATTACAGGCGTGAGCCATTGTGCCCAGCCGCTTACATGATTTTTATCAGGCCTGAGATCATCTCTTATATAGACAGGGGGATTATGTAGTTATAGACAGTACCTCAGAAGTCTGATGTCTGTGATCAGTTTGTCTTTTGAAATCTTGCACACCAATGAGATGATTAAGTCCTGAATTAATAGAAAATGAGCATGAGTTAATAACACCTTGGCCTGGCTACTCAGCAAACATGTCACATTGGCTAGCAGGGTCCCATGTCACAGGGTTGTCCGCCCGGCCTTATCCTCCTAAGCCAACCAGCTCACTCCATTCTTCCCTTGGGGGCTGAGCCTGCTGGCCTGGCTGGTCTCCCTCATCCTAGGTACACCCAGACACTCCGAGCCTCAGGGTTTAGGGTATATCTCATCCCACTAAACACTGCTCCTTGCAGTTCTTCCTCACAACTCCGCTCTGATTCATTTCTCGGCACTCATCGTTTTCCCAGAGACAGGGCGCTCACCATCCTTGGAGATGTTAACCCAGTAGCTGGCTTGGATTTGATTGGCTGGCTGGTGGGAGTAGGTTAGTTTGGTGATTCTTGCATCCAGGTTATTTCTCTGTTGGAAAGAAGTCGTCATTTAGAGTGTGGTGAGGAAGGACCGCGCAATGTTACAGATGAGACATTCGCATAGCATTCAGATCGTTCATGCAAATATTACTGATTGTCTAGTGTAAGTTGGTCATCTGGGTGCTGGCGCAGCTGATGTGTCCATGACAGATAAGGTCTATTTCCAAACATTCACCTTGATGACGTTTCTTTCCTTTGAAGGATGGTGGGTCATGCAACATGTAAAATCTTGCTTTTCTATTACAGCTTGTCCAAGCTGAAGCCTATCTCTCTCTATGCCCTTATGGGAAGAGACTTCTGCACTTGATCATTTTGGGACACTCTCTTAAAAAAAATTAGACTTTGTTTCAAAGACAGCCTGGCACATAGAAGTCAATTATGATTGTTACTATTGCTACAGGTCCCTCTGCCACTTCTAGGGCTGGTAGCAAATGAACACCTGCCGTGTGTTTTTTGCTCATTCTGTGACTGTTGGTGCTTCCTTCCCTCACTCTGGTCATCTGTAAAATGGAGATAAGAAAACCTACATCTCAGTGCTGTTTTGAGGATGAAATGATGTTAGTTATATAAAGACACTTGGTTTTGTCCCTGGCACACAGATGGCACTTGGAACCCTTTTCTTTTTTCTTTTTTTTTTTTTCTGAGACAAGGTCTCGCTCTGTCATCCAGGCTTCAGTACAGTGGTGCGATCACAGCTCACTGCAGCCTCAACCTCCCCAGCTCAGGTGATCCTCCCGCCTCAGCCTCCTGAGTAGCTGGGACTACAGATGTGCACCACTACACCTGGCTAAGTTTTTGTAGAGACGAGGTCTCACCATGTTGTCCAGGCTGGTCTTGAATGGTCTTGAACTCCTGGACTCAAGTGATTTGCCTGCCCCAGTCTCCCAAAGCATGGGGATTACTGGCATAAGCCACCTCACTGAGCTTCAGAACACATTTTTCCTCCCATGTCCCTGTTCTCTGCTTTCCACCAACATAAGCCAGGGCTATTTACATGACAATGAAGGGAAAAGGTGCCTCCCATGGCAGTTGTGTATTAACCTGGAAGAATGTTCAGAATCCACTTTCACCCCCTCCTTATGGCTGTCAGAGGTTGACCGGCTGAGCTTGAGGACAGTGCTTAGCCACGATGGGCCCTGTGGGTGGCCCTTACCTGCACAGAGCTCTATTTGGCAGTGTGAGTGACGATGGCCTTGAGCATCATGTGGGATAGAATTAGAGAAATGCTGACATTTTTAGTAACTGAAGAGAGAGAACTTCCAGGCACAGCAACTGCATTTTTGTTAAAGTGGGCTTCAGCCTAGAGTGAAAAAACAGAAGACAATCTCTGTGATCACATGAAACCGACACCCATCTCAATGCCTTCGGAGGTCTGACTGGGGAGGTGACGAGTGAGGTGGCCCTGAAAGTATCGCCATGGGAGGAGCCTGAGGACACACGGCTGTTGACCTCCCCAACTCTGCTGTGGTATGGACCATGGGGCGTGGTGGGGTTCGCAGTGTCCGGATGGCAGGCACTGGGTGAAGGAGGAGCTGCTGCTCAGCTCCGGCTGCCCGTGCCCCCATACAGCGCGGCTCAGGATACCCAGACCTCTGACTTCCCAGGGGAAGCCACATTCATTATTTTTCACGCAAATGGCCCCTGTTTAAGTGTTGCTCCCAGTAAGGTGTATGTCTGTATATGCATATCTGCACAGTAGTCACTTTTTTTTTCTTGAGACAGAGTCTCACTCTGTTTTCCAGGCTGGAGTGCTGCCGTGCAATCTCGGCTCACTGCAACCTCTGTCTCCCAGGCTCAAGTGATCCTCCCACTCCAGCCTCCCTAGCTGGGACTACAGGCACATGCCACCATGCCCAGCTGAGTTTTGGATTTTTTGTAGAAACAGGATATCATCATGTTGCCCAGGCTGGTCTTTAACTCCTGGGTTCAAGCGATCCACTCACCTTGGCCTCCCAAAGTGCTGGGGTTACAGGCTTGAGCCACCTTGCCTGGCCAACAGTCATATTCCTTACCTTCCTGTGCTTGCGCTATGAGCCTGCCGTGCCCTCCTTCCTTCCCACATTCCAAAGCCCATCTTGTTTATAATTTCCTTTCATGGATATTCTGGCTTTCATTGGTTAATAGGCATTTCCCCCTGCTTATGAAATGCAAACTCCACATAGCAGGAAAGTTAGAAGGGTCAACAAAATTTACTTTGCTGTTTAAAAACTAGCAATAGTCAGGCATGGTGGTGCACATCTGTAATCCCAGCACTTTGGGAGGCTGAGGCAGGCAGATCATTTGAGGTCAGGAGTTTGAGACTAGCCTGACCAACATGATGAAATGCAGTTGCTACTAAAAATACAAAAACATTAGCTAGGTATGGTAGCGCATGCCTGTAGTCCGAGCTACTTGGGAGGCTGAGGCAGAAAAATTGTTTGAACTCAGGTGGTGGAGGTCGCAGTGAGCCAAGATCGCACCACTGTGCTCCAGCCTGGGCGACACAGTAAGACTCTGTCTCAAAATAAAACAAAACTAACAACATCTGGGCGCAGTGGCTCACACCTGTAATCCCAGCACTTTGGGAGGCCCAGGCAGGAGGATCACTTGAGCCCAGGCATTTGAGACCAGCCCGAACAACATAGAAAGACCTGGTCTCTATCAAAAAATTAAAAACATTAAAAGTTAGCTGAGCACCTTGGCGCACACCTGTGGTCCCAGCTACTTGAGAGGCTGAGGTGGGGGGATCACCTGAACCTAGTAGATCCAGGCTGCAGTGAGCCGTGATTGTGCCTCTGCACTCCAGCCTGGGTAACAGATAAGATCCTGTCTCAAAAACAAAACAAAAAAGTGAACAACAATGTCACAAGCATTTCTGTAAACCATTACAAATATTGTCAGCAGGTCTAATGATCTTGTACTTGGTTTAATAATTTGCTTTTTGTTTCAGGTTTTTTGGTTTTTTAAATTCCCATCATGAATACCTCTATGTCTTTACGCTTAAATGTATCTGTGCTTAGGTTTTTTGGACAGATTCCTGGAAGTGAAGCTACCTGAGTCCAAAACCTTGCCTTTTCATGACCTGGTTTTGCCTTCTCCGGTGGCTTAGAGGTGTGGGTGGGGTGAATGGGTTCTGTCACTTCTTATGGATTGTCCTTTGGGTGTCTAGATCTGTGCTGGGCTGATCCTGATGGTTGTCATTATGGGAATGGCCTCAGTATCGTATAATGGACTTCAGTGGAAGAGAACCCATGGCCAGCCCTGGGGCAGGCACTCAGGTGCGGTGGCAGAAGCCTGGAGATTCACCCCAGGGTAAGGATGCAGGCTGGTTTGTGACATCTTTCAAGTACATACTATGAGTTTAGGGGTTTCTCTGCTTCTATCTATTAACAGAAGCCGTCATAAGGGCAGGGTGCACTTACACAGTAGAAGGTTGAAAGACCCTGGGGGGACATTCTGGAACTTTTAAAGGAGTATGTGAACAAGCCCGTAGCTGCAGGAGGGAAGAGAGAGAGACATGGAGATGCTGCAGCACAGCGCTGACAGCTGGTGCACCCTCAGCCCTCTGCCCAGCACTGCCTTCCTCAGGGGGCCAGTCTGGACTCCTCCCGGTCCCTGGATCCCAGGCAGAGAGCTGTTGCCCCTCCTGGCTTCTCATGCATGTGGAAGGAGGCCATGGGGAGTCGGGGGAGCCGACATGAGGGCTTGGCCCTGTTCCTGATGAGCCCCCAACTCCAAGGGAGGAAAAGGCTCACTGGCTGGGCCCTGTGTCTCCTCTACTCTGGAACTTGTCAAATGTGATCGATTCCCTGCCTTAGCTCTCTTGGTGGCTGCCAACCTCCCACGTCCTGTTATCCCTGTCTCTTTGCATGTCTGGGGACATTGAGGGATTTCTGATTCTCAGCCTCCCGGGGTGAGGGCCTGGGACTTTCCTCCCGAGACTGTGCCTGTGTGCGCTGGGCAGACTATTTGGGACTGGCGAGCTACAGCAGGGACTGCCAGGGGCTTTGTCCTCTTCCCTTCCTGGGGACTAAGTCAAAGTGAGACTGAGACTTAGGTAAGCTGGGGTATCTTGTGGCCAGAAGGTGCTGGGGTGAGGTTGTTTGGGTGCTGGGGGCAAGGGTGTCAGGGTGCTGAGGCGAGGGTGTCAGGGTGCTGGGGTGAGGGTGTCTGGGTGCTGGGAGGCGTGTGGTACTGCATCCCACAGCCCCTTCCTCTCTGATCTGTCGCCTGGTAGGATCCCTTAAGGACCCTTGATCATCTCTTGCTGTTGGCCTGGGCAGCCCCGTGGAGGTTGCATGTTTGTACTCAGTTCTTGCAGTCGCTGCTGTCACTGAGAACAATGTCACAGGAGTTTGGTTCTTCCATCTGTGAAGTCACTGCTGGTTAGCTTTGCCAAGGAAGCACCATCAGCCTGCCCTCCTTCTCTCCCCACAGTCTCTTCTTTTTTTCCCCTGTTCTCCTCCCCTTCTTTTTTTTTGAGACAGAATGCAGTGGCACAATCTCGGCTCACTGCAGCCCTCGCCTCCCGGGTTCTAGTGATTCTCCTGCCTCAGCCTCTTGGGGAGCTGGGATTACAAGCATGTGCCAGGACACCCAGCTAATTTTTGTATTTTTAGTAGAGACAAGGTTTCACCATATTGGCCAGGCTGGTCTGGAACTCCTGACTTCAGGTGATCCACCTGCCTCAGCCTCCCAAAGTGCTGGGATTATAGGCATAAGCCACCGAGCCCGGTCCTCTCCTTCCCTTCTTTCTGTCCTGTTTCCTTGGCCTCCTATTTGGCAGAAGTCACCCCTCCCTCCCACCAGCCCAAGGCATTGTCAGTGCTCCTGGTGGGCTTTTTCGAGTTGGAGGGGCTGCTGGTCCCCAAGTCTCACGGAGGCCAAGGGCCTGACACCTCGTTCCTGCGTGTCTCCTGGCATGAGGCATATCTGAGGGAAGGGGCCCCTTTGTCTTCCCCAGTGATGTAGCCCTCCAAGGGGTGCCCTCCCCTTTCCCAGGACTTACATTTTTACTTATTTTTACTGTCAACAGTTGAAGAACAACATCATTCAAGGGTAAAGGGAGAGACAAAG
Source organism: Cacajao melanocephalus (assembly GCA_963573385.1). Classification (NCBI taxonomy): domain Eukaryota; kingdom Metazoa; phylum Chordata; class Mammalia; order Primates; family Pitheciidae; genus Cacajao; species Cacajao melanocephalus. Next base: position 73,060 of record CAUYLG010066655.1, read on the forward strand.
GCAAAATATCCGTGACCCTGGGAAGGAGGCATGAGGAGAACCATGGGATTTTGTGTTTCTGGATTTGCCCAAATGGTGACGAACCCCTCCCCCGCCCCATTGACAAAACAGTGGAAATGCTATCCTGCAGCGTAATCAGTGCACACACCTGAGCCCTCCACCTTCTGTTTCGGTCATTAAGGAGGATGCAAGGATACCCGGCAAAACGATCAAAGCACATGATGTCTAGCCCCACAATCCCACCTAGGGGCGTTCATCCTTCAGATGCTCGTACCTAGTGGGGACAGACTTGTCTGTGACCTTACTCATGGTAGTTGGATATAAAAATTGGGTATAAAAGTCAATAATTGGAAACAATCAAGTGTTCTTTGATAAGGGATTAGTTAAATAAATTATGATGCATCTTCATTAAGAAATGTTAAGAGAGTCATAAAAAGCGAGGAAGCTGTTTATATACACGTAGATTCTTAGCAATTTTTTTCTTTTTCCTTTTCTTTTTTTTTTTTTTGAGAAGAAGTCTCACTCTGTCGCCCAGGCTGGAGTGTAATGGCATGATCTTGGCTCACTGCAACCTTTGCCTCCCGGGTTTAAGCGATTCTCCTGCCTCAGCCTCCCTTTTTTCTTTCTTTTTCTTTAAAGACTAGTCAAGTACAGTAGTGAGCAGAGGGTAAAGAGTAGAACAAGAAGTTGAGTCTGTAACTGACTGTGAATAGTCAATTGAGATAACTCGCAAACTTTGCATCAGCTCCTAGCAATCTATTTTTAATGAGACAAAAGTCCAGGAAAGTGTATATTATGTGTGCTCCCTTCTTTGTGTTTATAGATACAGGCAAATTTACTTGCATGGGGACACAGCATTTCTGAAAGCAAACATAAGAGACTGGGCCTGTTGGTTGCTTCCAGGGAGGAAAATTAACCAGCTGGCATTCAGAGGTGGGAGAGAGACTTTTCATTCTCTGCCCTTTTGCATCTTCTGCATATTAATCTAGATGAATGTCATGCTCATGCCAAAAATAGAACGAGTTACTACCTGTGCAGTTAGCAGGCAGTAGGCAAGGATTGTGAGAAAAGGCTGTTCTCAAACATAATGGGCCGTTTCTCAGCAGAGACCCCTCTCTGGGCCTCTGTTTACTCATCCTTTAAGGCACCGCATTGGACAAGCTTATGAGTAAGGGAGCTGGCAGGGGGTGTGCTGGCACATAGGTCAGGGGATCCAGAAGATGAAAAAAAATGGTCTCACGTACATCTGTATTAGTTGAAGAGCCACTTTCTTGGCCTCGAAGGCTTTTTCCTGGACCTGGAGTTTGACGCAGCGGGTGTCATTTGTGGAAAGTCCAATCTTCAGAGCCACGTCCCCATGCATGTTAAATCCCACCAGGCTGAGGATGGGTCCCAAGAGGCTGTGGAGAGGAAGACGCAGGTGAGGCCAGGGCTGGCTCCAAGGTGGCGCTCAGGCCCAGTGGTAGGCATGGTGGGAATTGACCCCATGTGTTTGTCAAGGTTCATCCAGGAGGGGAGATGTTCAGTGCTTTCCAGTTGACGTGCCCCAAGGCTGGATGTCCCCTGTTCACTGGGTACAGAGCCTGGCTCACAGGTGGCAGGCAGTAAATATCTGGCAAAGTCATGCTCCTAACTAGCCCTTAGGAGGTCATCTGCTCTTGGCATGAGGCTGAGTTGTAATTAGATGTCCATTACAGGCTCACTGTTGTGTAAACCTTTCAGCTGTGTGGGCAACAGTATAAGAAAAATCCATCATGGACCAGAGCTGATCTTATGAACAAGGGACTTTCTAGACAATACAAATGACTCTTTCTGCCCCTGCTATCTGTAGTGGTCACAATGTGAGCTCTGAAGGCTGACTGCCTGGGTCTAAACCCTGCTGGTGCCATCTTTTTGCTGTGATTTTGAGTAAGATTTGATTTTAGCCGCCTTTGCTAGTCTGCATTGGTAATCTCATCTGGAAACAGGACTGCTTCTCTGGGAAGGTTGTGGAAAGGCTCCAAGGAGTTTGTGGACAATTAGGTGCCCGGTAGTCACGGAGCCAGTGAGAGGTATCAGTGCTGGGTGTCTTGGTCCACAAAGCCATCCTGTCTCCAGGGGAGATGTCTTTTTCCTCTGATGTCTTCGCGTGTGTCTTGAGCCTACACTGTTAACATGTTCTTCCTCTACAAGTTGACACTGACTGAGGATAGGGATTGTCTTTAATCCCATCTTTGTGCCCAGCACAGCATCTGTCCCAGAGGAGTGTTTCTAACCCATATGTCAGATGGATGATGGATGGATATGTGCATGTTGACATGTGTGGCTTGCCAAGGACATTTTTTTTCCCCAGGCTGGGGTTCTGGGGCACAATCTTGGCTCACTGTAAGCTCCGCCTCCTGGGTTCAAGCAATTCTCCTGCCTCAGCCTCCTGAGGAACTGGGATTATAGGCACATACCACCATGCCCAGATAATTTTTGCATTTTTAGTAGAGACGGGGTTTCACCATGTTGGTCAGGCTGGTCTCGAACTTTTGACCTTGTGATCCGCCCACCTCGGCCTCGCAAAGTGCTGGGATTACAGGCGTGAGCCACCACGCCCGGCCAGCCAAGTGCGTTTTAATCATCTCCATTTTCCCAGCTGACGAGGTTGGTGCTGATTCTCCATGGAGAGTCCAGATGATTTGGAAAGTACGTGTAGTTTAAGAGCAGGGCAGGCGTCATCATGAGATGTATTCCCTTTGGTTTCCCTCCTCACCTTCCAAGTATGAACTGGTGCCCATTTCCCATGAACACCTTTGCTCACGTGATTGGAGAATGAGGCTCCCGGGCCCATTCTCTTGCCCGTCTGCGCTGGGGCAGAGGGGCGGCTGTGTGCAGTGCCCACTTTGCCCCACCGTCACCCATGGTGCTGTCCTCTCTGTTGTCTCTGCCTGGCCTTTGCTCACTGGAGCTTGCAACCCTGGGGAAGGGTGACCCAGCGGACGGCTGTGGGCACAGACTCACCCGTTTCCGCCTATGAAGACAGTAGTCGTGGCTTGGATGTGGATCCTGTCACCTGTCATGGTTGACTTCATACTCTCCACAGTCACTTTTTCAACCTGTAATCTGCAAAGCAAAAGCATCAAAAATCAGTCCTGTTCCAAGGAATCAGCCTGGACAGCAGGAGAAATGCCTCTGAAGCAGACAACGAACAGCCTACCAAGCCCCCATCCAGTCCCTTGACACCTCAGCCCTCTTATCTGCCCAGGCCTATAAGCTCAATAATCTTGATCCTGTTTCCCCTTGAAAGAGTGCCTGCACAGCACAGAGCGAGACTATTTCTTGGTGAAATATGCCAATACCAAGTAATATACTTATCCCAATCCATGGGACCACTGGAAGTTGAACATGAGGATCCAAATCAGCAGGTTTTCTGGTGGAGAAGCCATAGGTAAGGAAGCACTTACCCCAGCAAGAGCTGTTCCAGGTCAGCATTTTTCAGCCGGTCTGAGAGTCCGCTGCCGATGCCTGATGGTAGGGCGCTGTTAAGCACGCCCTGAGCAGACTCTTTGAGGTCTCCAACTTTGTCGGTCACATCATTCAGAGGCTGCTGGAGAGCAGAGAGACCAGTGCCATCGAGCAGTCCTTTTACAAGGTTCTTGTCTGAACCAGTGGATAGTAGGCTCCCCAGACCCTCTGTCCCCTGGGGTAGCAGACCACTGACAGCACCAGTGACTTCTGAGAGCAATGAGAGGTTCGAGGACTTGCCACCATTTCCCTCGCCGAAGAGGCCACCGAGGTTGCCACCTCCAAGTATATCAAGGGATGAAGTGAGGTCTAATAGAGACAGCAGGTCCAAATTGCTCACTGTGGATAAAACAGTCCCAAGCAAACCAGCCAAGTCAACCTTCTCACACTTCAGCATCTTCTCAATCTGCGGGGGCAAGGTGGCGTTCATATCTGAAAAGTGTAAAGAGACACATTCTTGCTGTGGCCTTCCAAGCTGGTTTAGCTGGAAGAAGCTTCCCTGCCAGGCAATGGCACCTTTGAATGGAGGGGCCCACAGAAACTGTATATGGTGCCTCCTGGAAGAAACAGTCCTTGCTACTGCCTACTCCAGGGACAGCCTGGTGTCAGAGAAATTTGCCTGTGCCCTTGTTAAGAGATACCGTTTATTAGCAACTACTATGAGATTGGCCTTCTGTTGAGTACATCCAAAGGGATTTGGACATGGAGTGAAGGGTCCTTGTGCCACTGCACTCCAGCCTAGGCAACAGAGCAAGACCCTGTCTCAACACAAACACAAATAAAAACAAAACAAAAAGGACAGGGTGCGGCGGCTCACACCTGTAATCCCAGCACTTTGGGAGGCTGAGGCGGGCAGATCACCTGAGGTGAGGGGTTCGAGACCAGCCTGACCAATGTGGTGAAACCCTGTTTCTATTAAAAATGCAAAAAATTAGCCAGGCATGGTGGCATATGCCTGTAATCCCAGCTACTTGGGAGGCTGAGGCAGGAGAATCGCTTGAACCCAGGAGGCGGAGGTTGCAGTGTGCCGAGATTGCGCCACTGCACTCCAGCCTGGGCAACAAGAGCAAAACTGCATCTCAAAAACAAAACAAAACAAAATTAACAACCGTTACCTCCAAATCACTGTGTGATGGGTACACAGCTGTCTTTTTTTTTTTTTTTTTTAAACCATGTCTGGCCTTTTTCGTACATATTTGAAGTATTTTGTACCAAGGAAGGCTGCTGGAAGAGCAAAGCACAGGTTCTTCCTGAGTCAAAGCAGTCTGCATTGGAGCTGTGGGGTTGGCCCTGTGGTCACTCAGCACATGCCAGGTCTCCCTGTGTGGCCCTGTCCCCTCATCCTGGATGGCTGAGGTGGGCCATGGCTGTGAGGCTGCCGTCGGAGCACTGAGAGCCTTCCTGCTCGCCGTCATTCGCCAGTAAATCCTCACTCCTTCTGGCTCCTCCATGGCAGTCACTTCTTGGCCTAGCCTTAAATTCTAGAGTTGCTCTGCCCTCAACCTCTGTGAGGTTCTTAAAGGGGCATCTGCGCTATCCTCATTGCCTCATGCAGGTAGTGAGACTCAGAGTGAGTGAACAAAGGGATTTTGGAGAAAGCAAGTCTGGTCAAGGGGATGATGGTGTGGCCCAGATTTCCCATTTCCTGGCTCCTTAAAGTGGGCTGAGGTTTCAGCACCCGTGGGAGTCTGGGTGAGCCCTGGGGCCCAGCAGGAGGGGCTGGGCAGTGTCTCTGCACAGTCTCCAGGTGAGAAGAGGCACGTGAAATGAGGGTAATCAGACAGTCTGCCAGGGTTGTGTAGACCAGCCCTAGCCTACATGCGGACCCTGGACAAGCAGCCTCAGCGCCATCTTGGAGCAAATGAGGAAGCTGGACTCTCAGGCTCACTGCAGTAGTGCCTGACCAGAATGGCCAGGGAGACCTGGGCATCTGTGCGGTCACAAGCTCCTAAAGTGAGTCCAGTGCCCCCTCATGTTCAGGACCTACTTGTTCAGAAGGCGGAAACCCCCTGAACTTAGGAATGAGAAGCCTGTGTGAGCAGTTGAAAGGACCAAGGAACGGTGTGTTGGGGAAACAGTCCTTACTTACGGTCTTCGAGTTTGCCGTCAGATATGAAGTACTTGGCAATGGGTAGACACCTGCTTCCTTTGGTCCTCGCTGGGTATTTTCTGGGTAGAGGGACTTTTGGGACTTGTAGACCTCCAGGGAGCGATATAGGTAGAAGAGGGATGGATGATCCAGGTGGAAGAGGGACGGATGATCCAGGTGGAAGAGGGATGGGCAAATTGGATATTAGGGCAGGACTAGCTGGGAGATCCAGCTGGCCAAGTGCTTCTTCCTGGATGGCCAACATGACAGCCAGGGCCCAGAGAGTCAGCATCTTGGTGGCAGATACCTGCAAAGGAAGGCTTCTTCAGACACTACATTTCCCATGGACCATCGGGCCGCCATGGAGGTTTGTGTAGGACGTCCACATGCTAGAGTCCTGGCCCTTGTGGGAGGGTGCCATTCACATCATAGATATTCTAGTCTGAATGCTGCAGTCATGGGAAAACATTGCCGTGTGTGGCAGTCAATGTCTTGAAGAAAGGGCTTTTTCCTCCTTCTTTTCAACTGTGCATAAACCTACTCTCCAGGCTGGTCCCTGCTCACTGGCATTACCTTCAGGTCACACATTCTCACGCCACCTTCATCTGTCACAGGTGGCATCTGAGTCACCCGCTGGGGAACTGGCGAGTTCCGAATCCTGCAGCTGTGCTCTCAGGCCTATGTCTCATCACTGGGGTGTTTGGTCATGTGTCTTATGCATCTGCTCACTCTGAGGATTCTGAGCCTCAGCGACGAGGCACAGAGCTGGGTCCACACCAAATTAGGAGACCCCTGTTTGAGTCTGAGCTGTTCTGGGTGCCTTTCGAAGATTGATCCTCACCTCCAACTCTCACTTTCCTCCAAAACTGTGATTACCAAGCTTTTCCCTCTAATATTTAGGGCGAGGTGGAGGTTTGTGTCCTCTGGCATGTTGCCTCTGTGAGGCAAGGTGAGCTTTTTGTAAAATTGGGTTGTGGGTGTTTTTTTTGTTTGGTTTTTGAGACTGTGTCTTGCTCTGTCACCCAGGCTGGAGTGCAGTGGCACGATCTCAGCCTCCAAGCTTTAAGCCATTCTCCACCTCAGCTTCCCAAGTAGCTGGGATTACAGGCTTGTGCCGCCACGCCCAGATAATTTTTTGTATTTTTAGTAGAGACAGGGTTTCACCATCTTGGCCAGGCTGGTCTCGAATCCCTGACCTCGTGATCCACCCGCCTTGGCCTTCCAGAGTGCTGGGATTACAGGCTTGAGCCACCACGCCTGACCCGTTTTTTTTTTTTTAAGATAAGGCCTCTCTGTGTTGCCCAGGCTGGAGTGCAGTGGAACAATCTTGGCTCACTGCAGCCTCTATCTCCCAAGCTCAAGCAATTGTCGTGCCTCAGCCTCCCAAGTAGTTGGAATTACAGGTGTGCCCCACCACACCCAGCTAATTTTTGTATTTTAGTAGAGACGAGGTTTCACTATGTTGGCTAGGCTGGTCTCAGACTCTTGACCTCAGGAGATCTGCTCACCTCTGCCTCCCAAAGTGCTGGGATTACAGGTGTGAGCCACCATGCCAGGCTGAATTGTGGGTCTTTGCCCCTGCCATGTATAGGTATTAACAAAAGCAAGCTTTTTGCCATTTGCCAACACCCTAAAAAGGTGTCTATCCCAGCCTGGGCAACAGGGTGAGACCCCGTCTCTACTAAAAAAAAAAAAATTAGCTTGGAGTGGTGGTTCACACCTGTAATCCCAGCTACTTGGAGGGCAGAGGTGGGATGATCTGTTGAGCCCAGGAAGTTGAGGCTGCAGTGAGCCAAGTTCACACCACTGTACTCCAGCCTGGACAACAGATTGAGACTCTATCCCTAAAAAAGAAGAACAACTATGGCAGGAATGTGGTGAAGGGCACAATATGAATGAAGCCAGTGAGAATTCTTCAGTTTGAATTGATTAGGCCTTATGAAGAAAATCTCAACACAGCTTCCTTAATTTTTAAAATTTTACTCTCGTCTGTGAGAAATTCAACCTCAGTATCTCACATGACATCTAAGCATGCTTTCACAGAAAAAAAATCTTATGCCTGTGACTGAGTTGATGGCAATATTGTCAGACTTTGACTTGAGTGAAACCTTTTGAGAACCTCAGGACTAAATTTCTCATTCTCCGAAAAGCAATGCGTAACAGGCAATAGCCAACCACCTTCCCTGTGCTAGGCAGAGTGCATTTCAGCCGGGGAGGGGCGTTGCTAAAGCAGTTAAAAATGCATAAGCCCTCATTATCGGTCCTGAGATGGACTGTGCGTTGCTTGTTCCCACCCGCGAGTTGGAACTTCTCTTTCGCCTGTTCCACACAGCAAGTTCTTACCTTGCCTGGGGTGGATGGGTCCAAGTTTTCAGAAGCCACCTTTCCTCCAGACTGTTGATGACAGAGCTGCATCCCAATTTTATAGACCAATGTCTGTCTGAAAAGTCATCAGATGAGAAGGGACACGATCCAAGCGTGCTGATAAGGGCAGCGTGATTCAGGCTGCCTTCCAAGACCAGCCCGTTCTCATCGCCGTACCATTGTCCTGTCTTCCTGGAAGATGTTTGGAGTGCTTGGAGCTTCTTGTGAAGGGGGTGGGCAGGCCAGGTGTCTGTCTCTTAGAGGTGGGTTAGATAGCATAGCCTCTCAGAAATAAACTTATCAAATCTATGGCAAGAACAAGCTGCTTGGCATTCCATGAACCGCATCCAGCACTTGTGGTTAAAGACGTCCTGTAGCAGACAGGAGCAAGAGCCTAAGGAAAAATCCCCAAGTCTGCGCTGGCATGGAACCCTGTAACTGATGTCCTCAAACTGACCTACACTCTTTTTGATGCTAAAAAAATCCTAGTTTAGCTACACCCATGGGTAGAGATTTAAGATTCTAATGAGACATGCAATGTATGTACTAGCGCAGCCAGCCACTGCATCTGCAGGCCTAAGAATCCATCCACAACGTGCTGACCAGCAGTCCCTCTTTCTTGCCCCTTGATCAATAATCATGCAAAACTCCCATAAAGGAAGCTCCCTTGCATCAGAAGGGGCTGTCTCACTTTTGATGAGCTGTCAGAGGGTTCTTTTGCTTTGTAATAAACTCTTTTTTGAGGGGGAATGGAGTCTTGCTCTGTTGCCAAGTCATTTCTTTCTGGAAATGAAGTGGGAAGTTGTCAGGGTTCCAGGCATGTGCGAAACACATACATTCTTTCAGCAAACAGCCCCTGCACTTTTTTCCTGCCAGGTACTGTGGCAAGTGGTAGGCATTAGGCAGGGGGCATGCCACACTGTGCACTCCCTCATGGAGTTCACCCCTTAGCGGGAGACACTGATAATAGGACAATTCTATTTTTTTTTTTTTTTTTTGACAGAGTCTTGCTCTGTCTCCCAGGCTGGAGTGCAGTGGTATGATCTTGGCTCACTGTAACCTCTGCCTCCTGGGTTCAAGCAATCCTCCCACCTCCTGAGTAGCTGGGACTACGGGTGTGTGGCACCACACCCGGCTAATTTTTTAATTTTTGGTAGAGACAGGGTTTTGCTATGTTGCTCAGGCTGGTCTCTAACTCCTGGACTCAAGGAATTCACCTGCCTTGGCTTCCAAAGTGCTGGGATTACAGATGTGAGCCTCTGTACCTGGCCCAACAATTCTTGATAACGATACATGTGTGAAGAAAGACAAACAAAGATGATGGAGAGAGGGGATGACATCCCTTTGGACCCACACCTCTGTGCTAAGTGACATCTCATCCCAGACATGGGTGACATGGTGGATCGAGCCATGCAAAGACCTGGGCAATGAGTAATGGATGCAGGGTGGTTAGAAAGTATTACAAGCCTAAGTGGGCAAGAGCTTGAGTAGTTCGAGGGGTGAGAGCGTGGCTGAAGATAAAGGAGACAGTAGAGAGATGGGAAGGAAGCTGTTGATCCACAGATGTTATCAGCCAGGGACCTGCCCTGCTCTGAACACCTTCTGGGTAAAATCATCAGTAGGAGCCCGCTTTCGGCTGCCTGTAATCAGATGCATCCTGAGTGATTCACTGTGGTTGAGTTTGGATTTTGTTTTCAGGGTGATTGGAGGGTGGAGGGGGTTAAGCTTGGGAGTTACGTGACTGGGTCAGCTCCCTTTGCTTCCCGTGGTTGCCCCTGGAATGAGACTTTGAATGGTGCCACTAGGTTGCTGAGGCTCTCATTTGTATTCAAGAAATTCAGCAGGGAGCAATGGCTCACACCTGTAATCCCAGCACTTTGTGAGGCCAAGGCAGGTGGATTACTTGAGTTCACGAATGCAAGACCAGCCTGGGCAGCATGGCGAAACCCCATCTCTACAAAAATACAAAAAATTATCCAGGCATGGTGGCATGTGCCTATGGTTCCAGCTACTCAGGAGGCTGAGGTTGGAAGATCACTTGAGCCCAGGAGGTGGAGGCTGCAGTGAGCCTTAATTGCACCACTATACTCCAGCATGGGCAACAGGGCAAGACCCTATCTCAAAAAAAAAAATAATTCTAGTCTCTGGGCAGGGCTTCTTCTTACCATTATCTCATTGAATGGCTTCCCCAATTCTAGAGCCTATTCTTTGGGCCTGAGGCTTTCCCTGTATAGCAGGAGAAGGCCTAGTCATCACCTAGGTTCCTACCACTTGAAGATCTGTGATTTTGTTTTGTGCATCCTCTCATGCCGTTTGGTGTAACCACAGCGTACAAAGCAAGAGTGCAGGTGAGGAAGCTGATTTTGCCTCAGGGGGTGGTGAATGCCCGCTTCAGGGACCTCAGGCTGGGCATTGGGCTGGGGTTCTGCCTCAAAGCAGGCTTCACTCGTCTGCTGCCTCGCTCTCCCTAGGTGGCAGGACCTCCCCAGCCCCACTGTGGTTCTCATGCCGTGAACCCCAGCTACGGTTTCATTTGCTGAAGGCCCCATTTTGAACATTGCTGAATAGACAGTGCAAAGACCTTTGCATCAGATACGTAGACCTTTGCATCAAATGTCAGTTGACCTTTTCTCAGAGGGCAGAACTTAGAGTTTTATTCATGATGATAAGTAGGAGGCAAAAAACCGTCCTAAGTCTTATTTTTCTTGGACATTTGAGGGAAATTGAATCATCTTTGAGATGAAATTCATGCCGCCCATTGGTGGGTGTGGCCCTTGCGTTTGGCGCCTCAAATGATTCTCTGAACCCAAACAATGAACCCAACTGCAGAGGTCGTGAAGGGGCACATCTGGGAGGCAGCCTCTGATGAGCCTCAGGGCCTCCTGATTCTTTGTCTTTCTCCTCTTCAACTTTAGGAGGTGGGGCAGCCATTGACTTCCGCTAATCCAGGGCCCCCATGGTGGATTATGTGATACAGGGTGGCTTATCAGCTGGGAACAAGGGCCAGCTTGTCCCTGAGCCCTAAGTGATTTGACCTGCCGACTCTTTCAAGGGAAGTCCTTTTCAAGACTAGCCAAAGCTTGGCTGCGATCACCATGGCCAGTGATAATGCCACTGCCAACTCTTAATGGCCTCTGTGTGAGGAGATCACAATAGGCCAGGTTGAGCCGAGGGTGTCCTAGGGACAGAAACTTTTAGGATTCTGACCTTTCCTAGGTGAGTCTTTAGTGACAAACACACACCTGCGTACGTGTTAATGCTTTTATCTTTCTACGTGCCTGTATGTGTCTGTCTGGGGCACTGGAACTCAGAGGTCATGGCTGGCATCCCCCAGCTCAGTCCTTCTCTGGTGGAATCAGTCTCAGATCTCTGCCAGTCACACGAGGTCACAGGGGGTACTGTAGGCAGTTTGTGTCCCTGGACCCTCTGAAGTTGCATATAAAATTTGGTGTTAATGTTCAATTCTCAGAAATTGGTTTAATGTGATTATTTTTTTTTTTTTTTTTTTTGAGACAGGGTCTTGATTTGCTGCCCAGGCTGGAGTGTAATGGCGCCATCATGGCTCACTGCAGCCTTGACCTCTTGGGCTCAAGCCATCCTCCCACCTCAGCTTCCTGAGTGGCTGAGACTACAGGTGCATGTTACCATGCCCAGCTAGTTTTTTCCTATGTTTTCTGTACAGATGGGATCTCACTATGTTGCCGAGGCTGGTTTCAAACTTCTGGGCTCAATGTTATCCCCATGTTGCTCTAATGAGATTCTTGACGGGCCTTTTGATGTATAAACGGTGAAGAACCTGTGGTTTAGGAAAAGACAGAGTTTCTGGTGACAGGATTTGGGGCCAGACAGGACTGAATGTGAATCCTGGTTCTGCTGCCTGCCTGCTGTGTGGCCTTGGGACATGATCTAATATTTTTGTCCCTTAGTTTCCTCATCTATTGTGGGTAGGAGACCCCGCAAGTGCCGAGGTAAGGGTCTGAAGCCTCAGCTTGTTCCCACATAAATAATGATATAGAAAAGAGTTAGAAATAGAATCACATAATTATTCATAAGCAATCATAGATATAGATACCTATATATGTATACTCAGTACAACCTTTTAATTTTGCTAATGTTTCTCAGGTTGCAAAGTGTGAACCTGGGGTGACATTGTGAAAGGAATAGCCCTAAGGCAAGATGGAGAGGGGGTGTGCCATGGAAATCACACTAAAACTTGGGTCAGAAGAAGTTGGCCACAACCTACAAACTCCCACTACTGAGCACTGGGCAAATGCTTCCCACTCTTACGACAACCCGTCTTCCTCCCCTCCTCTTCCTCTTCTTCCCCCATCTCCCTCAGCAGCATCACCACTGTCCCCATTTAGACATGAAGAAACTGTGGCTCAGAGAAGTTAAGTTACTCCCCTACAAAAGTGGCAGGGCTGGGATTCAAACGCAGGCATGTCTGGAGCAAAGCCTTGTCCTAGGATATGCCCCGCATCTTCCTGATCCACTAGTCCGTGAGATGCCTGAGGGCTGGGGCATGTCTCACTCACCTTGCACTTCCCTGTCTCCACCTATCCTGCAGTAAATGTTGAAGGAGTGCACGAGTGAATGAATGAATGAATGAATGCATGATTGGGCCAGCTCCTCTGAGCCTCAGCTTCTCTGTCTGTCAAACAGGCTAACAACTCCCTGTCTGCTTCTCTTTGCTGGTGCTTATGGGAATCAGAGAAGACAGTGGCTCTGAGTGTGTAAAGTGACAGCTGATGTGAGACGGGGAGTTCCCTCCTCCACCTTCAGCCTTCCTTTCTCCTGTGTCCCCCTCTCTTCAGAACAACACTGGGCAGAGATACGAGCTCCCTCAGGGTAGTTGGTTTGGACATCTTGGGGCTGAATCCCTGCCGTCTCACAATAAAACAGACGCTGGATTTCCCCAAAAGCTCTGTAGCTTTGTAGTTTTGGCTCAATCTCTTTTCTCCTAAAAATGCATTACATTAGGAGGCGGAGGCGGGAGGATTGCTTGAGCCCAGGAGCTCCAGACCAACCTGGGCAACATAGTGAGATCCTTTTTCTTGAAAAAAAAAAAGTCTGACATATTCAGATCACATCACTCTCCTGCTTAAAACAGTCAATCACCATTCCACACAGAATAATGCCCATGTTTTTGGCCTAGCCCTGGAGGCTCTGTGAAATTGGACCTCTTCCTGCCTCTCTAACCCCATTCCCCACCACTTCTTGCTTATTTCCTTAGCTGCACTGGCTTTCTGTTAGTTTCTCAGATAGACCCACCTTGCTGCCATCCCAGGACCTTTGCACATTCTGTTCCCACCGCCCAGAACCGTTTCCTTCACATTTTACCCGGCTCACTCACACTGCAGGTCTCAGCTTGAACAGCTTCTCCTTCAAGGCACCCTCCCCGGCCACCTCTTCTAAATTAGGCTGCCCCTGCCATTCTTTTTATTTTGAGACAGAGTCTCACTCTGTCGCCCAGCCTGGAGTGCAGTGGTGCCATCTTGGCTGGTTGCAGCCTCTGTCTTCTGGGTTAAAGTGAGTCTTGTGCCTCAGCCTACCTCCCTAGTAGCTGGGACCATAGGCGAGTGCCACCATGCCTGGCTAATTTTTGTATTTTTAGTAGAGACAGGGTATCACTATATTGGCCAGACTGGTCTTGAACTCCTGGCTTCGAGTGATCACCTGCCTCAGCCTCCCAAAGTTCTGGGATTACAGGCGTGAGCCACCACGCCTGGCCACCCTGCTGTTCTTCTCTCTCCTGGCACCGTGAAGTGAAACTTCTTGGTTCTCATTGGAATTTGTAGTCCTTTGTCTTTTTATTGGCTGGGTTGTTTAATGCTGTCTCCATCACAAGTTTTGTGAGGGCAGAAACCATTCTTGCTGTGTGTTGCTCATGTGGCACAAAGTAAGTGTCAATACCTATCACTATCCTCACTGAATGAATGAGAACATTTTCCCCTCAATCATAAAAGTCTACCATGTTCACCGTAAACATTTTGGAAATGATATTAAGAAGAAAATAAAAGTGATCTGCCATCCTACCGCTCAAGCCGACAGTAACAGCCTATATTTTGAGTTTATTTATTTATTTATTTCCTGAGACAGTCTGGCTCTGTTTCCCAGGCTGGAGTGCAGTCGTGCCATCTCAGCTCACTGCAACCTCCATCCCTCAGGCTCAAGCCATCCTTCCATCTCAGCCTCCCAGTAGCTGGGACTACAGGTATGTATCACCATGCCCGGCTAATATTTTTGGTATTTTTTTGCAGTGATGAGGTTTCACCATGCTGCCCAAGCTGGTCTCGAACTCATGAGCTCAAGCAATCCGCTCACCTTGGCCTCCCATAGTGTTGGGATTATAGGCGTGAGCCACTGTGCCCAGCTCATTCATTTCATATATGTATGTTTAATTCTCAGATCATCTATAAATAGGTTTATATCCTAGTGTTCTTGTATTTTCTTATAAATGCCCTTTAAAAACGTTATTTTAATGCCTGTACAATATTTTTTATTAGGAATTTATCATAAAAATCAATCTTGTATTGTTGAACATTTAGATTCTTCTCAAATTTTCACCATGAAACCAATGCTATGGCAACCGGTCTTACCCTTACATCTTTGTCTGCATCTCTGATTATTTCTTTAGGAAATTCCCGGAAGTGGGAATTAATCACATGCATTTGTGAATAATGTGAATATGTTCAAGATTCTTGATCCATCTGAGATTTGGCTTGCTATTGCTGACCTCAAGCACTTTTTTTTTAATGGATAAATTCAAACTCCTGACCTCGAGTGATCTTCCTGCCTTGGCCTCCTAAAGTGGGAGGATTACAGGTGTGAGCCACTGTGCCTGGCCACTCGTGGGCGGTTTTTAGCCAACCCCAGGCAGAAGCCAGCTGTCTGTGTAGACCTTCTGGAGATGTTTAATGCTGCTCTGAGCTACCTGGTATGTGGATGTGACGGAGAAAGCGTGATTAAGGGGTGCAAGTTTCCATGCCTGTTGCCAGCAGAAGTAAGGTTTATGGGAGGGAGAGAGAAGTGCTGTGATCTCATTTTATAGGAGGGAAAGAGGGGTGTTGTGAACTCATTTCCATCTTATTTTTTTCTGAACATTCAAAACCAAAAAACGTGCTGTTCGACATGGTGGATCCAGGCCCATCCCTGAAGGCAAAGTTCTAACCCCCTCCTCCAGGATTCCCTCTCGATTTCCCCAGGCAGAAGGAATCTCTCCTTCCTCTGAGTTCCCACAGCCCTTTGGTGAAGCCCCCTCTGTGGCCTTATCCAAGTGTGCTGCACCTGCTGTCCCGTCTGTCTGTCGGGCTGGTTGCCCCTCTCCCTAATTCTTGACTGAGCTGCTTGTCACCCATCCAGCCTCGACCTGGTCACCACGCACCAGCCTCACTGATCTTTCTGTTTTCCTCTGTGCCAGGCTCACCAGTGCCTCAGGGCCTTTGCATGTTCTGTTCCCTCTTGCCACCACGGCTCTCCCCGAGACCAGCCTGAGTGATGGATTCCTCCACCTCACTCATGCCTCGGCTCGGAGGCCTCCTCCTCAGAGAGGCCCTCCCTAATCACCCCATCAGAAACAGACCTTCACCCCGTCATACTCTAACTCCACTGTATTTTTTCTTTTTGCAGCACTCTAGAACATTGCCTTGTCTGCTGATCTGGGTGCTCAGTTTTTGTCTCTCTCTCTGCCAGGAGGTAAACTCCATGAGGCAGGAGCCACACTGCTCCTGTCCCCTGAGCCCAGGAGAGAGTAAGCGCTCGGTGAGTGCTGGTGCTGAATGACTGCACGCCCTGGCTTGGAGCAGGTGCTGCAGGGCACTTGTCACAGGGCTGAATGAAAGGGACAGCTCCACACTGAGGTGGGGCTTGCATCCTCAGACATTTCAGACCTGTTCTCAGAGCGCCGCATCCTGGAGCACATGCTCAGCCTGCCTGGGACAGGGGCCAGTAGCAAGGGTGTCGCTGTCCTGGTACCACCTGTCCTTTGTAAGCAAAGGCCTCTCCAAGAAGAGCAGTGGGCTGGACCTTTCATGGGGTGGGGACCTGCTTTTGGGGGAGAGCCTTCCCCTGCTGTGGAGCTGCTCCGGGCGGGTGGGTAAGTGGAGGGCCGGGACTGCCTTCGGCCTTTCCTGGTTCCCTGAGTGGCTGCATTCTCAGCAGGTGTCTGTGGAGGTTCTCTATAGTCTGGAAAGCACTAAGCAAGTCTGCCTTCCTTGTCCCTGTGTCTCTCCAAGCCCCTTGAAATCTTCCTAGGAAGAAAGCAGGGTCTTGATCCAGGACCTCAGCCTGGCAGCCCTCCTGCCCTCTATATGCAGCCTACAACCGGGTTTTTTGCAAACTTGCATAGGTTTTTGAAAAATATGTTTAATGAATTGCCAACATAAAAAAATCAAGAAGATTTTGTTTTTTTGTTTTGTTTTGAGATGGAGTCTAGCTCTGTCACCCAGGCTGGAGTGCGGTTGCCCTATCTCAGCTCACTGCAACCTCCGCCTCCAGGGTTCAAGCAATTCTCCTGCCCAGCCTCCTGAGTAGCTGGGACTACAGGTGCATGCCACCACGCCTGGCTAATTTTTGTATTTTTAGTAGAGACAGGTTTCACCATGTTGGCCAGGATAGTCTCAATCTCTGACCTCATGATCTGCCAGCCTTGGCCTCCCAAAGTGCTGGGATTACAGCCATGAGCCACCACGCCCAGCCCTCAAGAAGGTTTTAATCAAAATCTGGGTTTCCCAATTGTATTAGATTGTGAGGACTGCCATAACAAATACTGTTAACACAAACTGGGTGGCCTGGACAACAGAAACGTATTGTTCCCAGGCACGGTGGCTCACACCTGCAATCCCAGCACTTTGGGAGGCCAAGATGGGCAGATCATTTGAGCCCAGGAGTTTGAGACCAGCCTGGGCAACATGGCAAAACCCCACCTCTACAAAAAATATGAAAATTAGCTGGCCATGGTGGCACAGGTGGTGAGTGGCAGAGCCGGCATTCCGGCCCAGGTTCGCCTGGTGCTAAAAATCTATATGCCACCTCACAACATTATTATAAGTGCTCAAGAAATATTTGAGAAATGCCCCGTGACCTCCTTGTCTTTACCTCTCCAAGAATGGGGCTATCTGGAATCTCTCCCTGGCCTCCATCTCCAGCTTCCCAGAAAGGCAACTTTTATAACCTGAGCTTGGAAGCCCAGGTGGGTGGGTACCCGGGCAGGAAGTCCAGCCCCTTGGCCGGGCTTGTGGCTCAGAGGAGCTCTTCGGTGGAGGGAGAAGTCCTCTTGGCACTGGGTGGGAAGGGGCTTCTGGCCAAAACTGAGGCTGGAGGGACAGGCCCTGGGCCCTGGACCACAGACTTTAGGGAGGAGGTGGGTGGGGCCCTGTGGCTTTGAGGGTGGGTCATTTCCCTTTGGCACGTCATCGGAGCTGTGGAGTCCTGGCAGGGCCCCCAGCTCTCAGGAGGGGCCCTGAGGGGACTGCTAGTATAGAAAGTGGCAGTCATAGAGCCCAAGGGAGTGACTGTGTGGGGGTGGGCAGAGGGAGGAGAGTAGGTGGGTGGCAGGGGCCAGGCCGGAGTTTCTGGGGTCTACCTTGTGGCTATTCTCTATAGTCTTTTAAAATTTTAAAAAATTTTAAAAATTATTTTCAAACTCTGCCAAGTCTCGGGACCTATACCTTTTCTGAGTATGTTGTCCATGCCATCATTTTTTGCTATGGCGTGGTCACCAAATGGCATGGCCTCTGCAACCAGATAGGCCTGGGTTCAAACTGCCACCTTCAATCGGGAGCTGTGTGACTGGGGGAAAGTTCCTTTCTCTTCTGAGCCTCACTTTTCATGTCTGTAAAATGGGAATGATAGGGCTGGGTGTGGTGGCTCATGCTTGTAATCCCAGCACTTTGGGATGCCGAGATGGGCAGATCATGAGGTCAGGAGTTTGAAACCAGCTTGACCAACACAGTGAAACCCTGTCTCTATTAAAAATACAAAAATTAGCTGGGCGTGGTGGCAGGCGCCCGGAATCCCAGCTACTGGGGAGGCTGAGGCAGAAGAATCACTTGAACCTGGAAGGCGGAGATTGCAGTGAGCCAAGATTGTGCCACTGCACTCCAGCCTGGGCAACAGAGCTAGACGCCATCTCAAATAAAAGAAAAAATGGGGTTGAGCACGGTGGCTCATGCCTGTAACCCCATCACTTTGGGAGGCTGAGACAGGCAGATCACGAGGTCAGGAGATTGAGACCATCCTGGTCTACATGGTGAAACCTTGTCTTTACTAAAATACAAAAAAATTAGCCGGACGTGGTTGCTCGCTCCTATAGTCGCAGCTACTTAGGAGGCTGAGGCAAGGGAATCGCTTGAACCCGGGTGGCAGAGGATGGAAGATGCCATGAGCTGAGATCGTGCCACTGCACTATAGCCTGGGTGACAGAGCAAGACTCTGTCTCAAAAAAAAAATGGGAATGATAGATCCATTTATGTCTTTTGCGTATTGCGAAGGTTTGTTGAGGCGAGTCATGTAGATGTCAGTACGGGGCCTACTGCCGAGACCAGCTTGGTTGTAGAGACCCCAAGCCAGGTGACATTGAAGGAATTAAGAAACAGAAACAAAGATAGAGTGCAAAAGCGGGATTGAAGTGGGACATCAGGGGTCTGCTGGCATTTCCCAGCTGACAGCCCAGAGCAGACTCTGACCCACGTATTTATTCTTTGTGAACAAGTGATTATTTTTTTTTTTAGATGGAGTCTTGCTCTGCTACCCAGGCTGAAGTGCAGTGGCGTAATCTCGGCTCACTGCAACCTCCGCCTCCTGGGTTCAAGTGATTCTCCTGCCTCAGCCTCCCAAGTAGCTGGGACTACAGGTGCGTGCCACCATGCCCGGCTAACTTTTTCGTATTTTCAGTAGAGACGCGGTTTCACTGTGTTAGCCAGGATGGTCTCTACTGAAAATACAAAAAAATTATCGGGGCACATCAGCAGGCTGGCACAGGAGAACAACCCCTCTCCTTTTTTTGGGAGGTGGAAACTCAAGGGGGTAGGTGATGAAGTAGCAGAGAGAAGGAGGTGGTGTGGGGTGGTAATTGGGGGCTACATGGCAGTGGTGCAGAGCTGTCAGAGCGTCAGTTTCTTCATTTGTCAAGGGCAGGTGTTGGGGGAGCCTGTGCCACAGGCTCTGGGAAAGGTGGTGTGAGTGAAGGTCTGGAAGATCCTTAGATCCTTAGATCCAGTGCCTTCCTGGAGTAAATGGCTGTCTTGGTTCAGGTTCACCAGAAGCAGACCCTGACAGCAGGATTGGAGTGCAGGTAGTTGATTTGAGAGATGACCCCAGGGAACACCGGCAGCAGAGTGGGGAAGTGAGGTGGGTAGGGGAGGCAACCTATAAAGCGCATGTTGGGCTGGGCATGGTGGTGCAGACCTATAATTCAAGCTACTTGGAAGGTTGAGGTGGGAGGATAACTTGAATCCAGGAGTTTGGGGCTGCAGTAAACTGAGAACATGCCACTGCACTCCAGCCTGGGCAACAGAGCAAGATACTGTCTCAAAAACAAAAAAAAACAACTGTGTCAGCAAGCCAGTTACCAGCATGGGCAACTGGGGCCCAGTCCCGCTGGGGAGTTGGGAGCCCATCTACAGCAGGGGCCCTAGAGTTGTTCCCTGCCCCAAAGGGTGAGAAAGCCAGGGTTATTTATCCACCGACCCCCAGGAAACCCCAGAGGATGTGGGTGTTGGGACCCGGAGGATACATGGCTCAGGCTGTTTTGGAGGATCCCTGTGCTCCTCTTGGCTGGGGTGAAAGATCTGCTTGCCTCTGACAGGGTCACGTGGACTGGGACAGTGATCCCTTCATCAGGACAGCTGGGACCCAGACCAGAGGGGCTGCCACATCCTCCAGGCTCTAGGCTCCCTGGAAACCCCCAATAGATCCTTGGGAGTCAGAATAGACCGACCCTGGGCCAGATGGAGATGGACTTTCTCACCTTCCTTGCAAGTGGGAGTTCAAGTGCAGATTTAATATGATTTAGAAAAATAATGGAATGTGATGTGTGGGGAAGAAAATCCTACCCAAAGTGTGGCTGGGAGCTGGATGCATGAAGAGCTTCCACACAGCCCTGACTTTCGGCAGCTGTTTGGTAAGTAGTCACTGACCCTGGCGTAAACACCTTGTGCAAGGTTGTGGCCTGGCCCCTCTGTGTCTCTCTTGGCCTGGCCGATGTCCCTGGCTGCCTCTCTGGGCTGTGAACTGTTCCTATGCCTGTTTGTGTTCTCGTGATGAGCAATGCATTTTCCTGGAATGCCTACCCCATCCCTTCCCACAAGGACACTCGTGTAACTGAAGGGCTCTGGGTACTGGGGCAGGCCTGGGGTCTGGACAACAAGGGCCCTATTATCTGTCCCAAGTGCCCTGACATCAGCGAGGCCAGAAAGACAAGGCAGTCCTGCATTGTCTGAGCGGGATGGTGCTTTGGTGATAAGGCCCAACGCTCCAGAGGCCAGGGAACAGCAGTGATGACATCACCCACAGATGACGTGGTCTGAGTACCTACCATGTACCTGGAACCGTTCTCTCATTTACTCCTCACCAAAACCCTCCAAGGTGGAGACAGCATCTCTCCCCATTTTAAGAAGGAAAGTGAGTCCTGCAGTGGGGAAACCACATCTCAGAGTCAAAGAGGCATGAAGAGGCCAGGCCAGAGCTCCCAGCCTAGTTCATTTGCCCCCAGATCCACATTGTTTGGAGAGTCCTCTGCCCACCACACTGCCAAGATCAACAAAATATATGTCCCCACCCTAAAAGCCATCCCACCAAAGACGGTCTTAAGGCCGACATAGAAGGCAGGAGGGAAGAGCTGGCTCCCGGATTCCTGAAGCCTGGAGAGGCAGTCAAGACCACAGACATCATCTGCAGGTGGCCTGATGTGGTCCAGACAGCTCAGACATCACCCAGATTGGCTCAGATGTGCCTGAATGTGACCCGGATGTGGCTCAGCCATCCAGTCCCCAAGTCTGCCAGGGGCAAAGTGACTCTGGTGCCAGGATAAATAAACTCCAGACTGCAGGCATCACAGGGAAATGTTTATTGATTGCAGAGAGGGCTGGTCTGCAGAGAGGGCTTGTCTACAGAGCTCGCACCCACACTCCCAGCTGGGACCCAGCCTGCCCTGATGGCCATCGTCCAAGTCTTCACTGGGAGACAGGAGAGCTGGGTTTCCACAAGGAGGCTGGGGTAAGCACAAGGGCATCCTGGAATTGGAGGGGAAAAGTCAGAAAACAGGTTTCTTTAACCTCTTGCCTTATGGTTTATGCTGGTTTTGTCCTCCACAAGGTGACTGCTGGCATTGGGGAACCATGACCCTGAACCCATAAATACAGAATTCTTGGAAGGGTCAGGGATGGAGGGTCTGTGTGTGAACATTAATGCCACGCCAGGTCCTGACGTCATCTCCATTTTGCAAATGGGGACACTGAGATTAAAGATGGCAAGCCCCTTTCCAAAGTCATGCACTCAGTAGGTGGCAGGAGTGGGATTTGCACTCAGCACCTGCCTTGATCACCCCCTGCTTTCGGCCCATCCTCTGCATGAGCTAATGACATGAAGGTACCCATCTCAGTTAGCAGGCATTTACTAAGCATCTATTGTGTGCAGCCATTGAGTACAATGGGGAACAGAGCAGATGGAAACCCCTGTCTTCTTGGAGTTTGGGCTCCACTCTAGAAGGGGAGAGATGCCCTGGAGCCTGGCACACAGTGATGTGGGCTGTTCTTCTTAAGGGTCGTATCTGAGAGCGAGGGTGACACTGCCATAGCTCCTCTCCCCAGAAGATGCCATGGAAAGTCATTTGCTCACCAAGCATTTATTGAACACCTACGGTGTGCCAGGCCTTATTGAACACCGGGGACAGAGGCATGGACAAGATGGACATGATCATGGCCTTGAGCTGAGACCATCTGGCCACATGGCATGTGTGTGCGTGTGTGTATGTGTGTATGTGTATGTGTGTGTGTATGTGTGTGTATGTGTATCTGTGTGTATGTGTATATGTAGGTGTATATAGGTGTATATGTGCATGTGTCTGTGTGTGTGCATCTCAGGCCTATGCAGTACCTGCCCTGGATGCTGCCTCAGCTCCTGGTCTCCTTCCTCATCTTTCCTGGAACATCGCCAATCCCTGCCTCAGGGCCTTTGCACTTGACATCTGATATGGTTTGGATCTGTGTCCCTGGCCAATTCTCATGTAGAACTGTGGCACTCAATGCTGGAGGTAGGGCCTAGTGGAGCCTGCACAACCGTGAGCCAATTAAACCTCTTTATGAATTACCCAGTCTCAGATATTTCTTTTGTTTCTTTTCTTTTCTTTTTTGTTTTTTTGAGACGGAGTCTTGCTCTGTTGCCCAGGCTGGAGTGCAGTGGTGTGACCTTGGCTCACTGCAACCTCCGCCTCCAGGGTTCAAGTGATTCTCCTGCTCAGCCTCCCGAGTACTGGGATTACAGGTTCCCGCCACCATGCCTGTAATCCCAGCTACTCAGGAGGCTAATTTTTGTATTTTTAGTAGACATTGGGTTTTGCCATGTTGGCTAGGCTGGTCTCAAACTCCTGACTTCAGGCAATTTGCCAGCCTCAGTCTCCCAAAGTGCTGGGATTACAGGCGTGAGCCATCACGCCTGGCCTCGGATATTTCTTAAAGCAGTGCAAGAACGGCCTAATACTCTGTCCCTCTGACGGGACACTCATTCCAGCTACCCACAGGGCTCACCCCTCACCTCCTCAGGCATTGGCTCAAATGCTGCCTCCTCAGAGAGGCCCTCCCTGACCCCCTGTCTGAAACAGCACCCCTTCCCTGACATCACTCTCTCCTCCTGAGCCTGCTTTATTTTTCTTCTCAGCCTTCCTCTGTTCAGCCTGATGTTATATCTTTAGGGTTTATATATCTGTGTCTTCTGCTAGAAAGTAGGCTCGACAAAGATGGGAGTGTTTTCCATTTGTTCATTTCAGTGGCCTCAAGCACTCAGAGGCATGCCTTCCGTATAAAAGACGCTCAAAAAAATTTACTGAATTACTGAATGAATGAATGAATGAATGACAAGGGGTGGAAAAAGTGTACTGACCCCAGGCTAGGAGGGTCCCATCCTCAGCACAGCCAGCCTTGTCACTTGCAGATGAGGAGGTGAGGCCCTGAGATGGGAAGGGACTTGCCCAGGTCACCTACAGGCTGGGATTGGAGCATAGGCCCCACCTCCCGGTCAGGGCTCTCAGTGGCGGCTGTGCCCTCCCTGGGGAAGGATGTCTAGGCCCACACCCCACTCACCTTGGTCAGTGAGGACTCAGCTGCCTCAAATCCCAAGGCCTTCACCATCGACACTGGGACCCCAGATCTTAATTTGCCTGAAATAACAAACATGGTAGGAAACTGGTGGGCCTGGGGTGAGACTGGGCAGCCGGCGGGCAGACTCAGGGTTCCTGAAGGGGAGCCCGGGCCTGGCAGGTCTGATCAGACAGCCCCCTCTGCCTCTGCTCACCTGTTCTCTGGCCCCAGAATCGACCCAGCCTCATCTACCCTCACTTTGCCCCTGGCACTGGCTTCTGGCCCCTCACAAAATGCAGTCCTCACATTCTCTCACACTCTTGCTCAAGAACCATCAGGGGCTCCCATCAACCCCAGCAGAGGTTTCTATACTTTGAGATTTTCTAGTCTAATAAAATAAAGAAATTAAAAAGGTGGAGCTGCTGTAGGTTACCAACTCTTCCCACCTCCACAACCCAGGGCTGAATTAGAGCGATTTCACCTTCTCTCTGCTGCTTCTGCCAGTAACAAGTAACATGCCAAGGACAGCAGTGGCTAAGAAATGTTGAGCACTGACTGTGCCAGGCACCCCCTGATTTGTGCTCTGAAGAAGGTACTCCTATATCCCCATTTTACAGATGGAGAAACTGAGGCTCAGAAGGATTGTGCAGCTCAACCAAGGCCAGGCACCAGCAAGAGGGGGAACAGGCCTTGAACCCAGGTCTGCTGTGGTGTCTCCCGTGTGCTCTTGTCGTCTGCTTACACCTCTGCCTCCTTCCAGCCCTGCGAGGCTGGGCCACTGCGTGGCTCATCTTTGCAAGCCTAGCCTCTGGCACTAGCAAAGGAATTGGGCTGGGAGGACAGATGCGGGAGAAGTCACTTCCAGCTGGGTGAGCAGGAAGGCTCCTGGGAAGAGGTGGATTTGGAAGTAGGCTCTGAGGGGTGGCTGGGAGATGAATGAAAGGGGCCCCATTCATGGAAATGAGGGCAGGGCAGTAAAGCCAGGCCCTGGGGAAGAGTGGCACAGATGGCAGAGGTACACACCATTCTGGTTCGGCACCAGGACAGAGAGCAGGATGTCCGTGATGATGTTTTTCAGAACGTCAGGCTGTGAGAGAGAGAAGGGGCACTGTCAACCTGGCTGAGGACTCGAAGTTCCCAACCCCCCCATCATTCATTCCACGTGGGTATGGCTCCTCCTCATGGGCAAGGGTGACTGGTGGAGATGCAGGAATTCCAGATCCTCTGCTGGTCAGAGCTGGGGGGCTCCCAGGGATCAGAAGGCTTGGGTGGGGCATGAACTCAGCTGCACCTGCGGCCTGGTAGGTGGGGGGATTGGGGTGCATTGGAGAATGCCCCATCCTCAGGGGCCCCACCGCTCTGCTGCAGCTGAATTTGCCCTGAGGGAATGTTGCCCACATTGCCTGAGCTCCTGGCTTCTGGAGGGAAGCCAGAAGTCATGATTTGCAGGTGGAACTCTTCCTGTTTTAAATTATTAGTCAAAAATGGTGAAAAACAAATCATAAAAACCAGAGAAAACACACTAGACTGAGGTCTTGGGTTCAGTCTGACTGCCAGCAGGAAGGGGCTGTCTAGGGTAATGAGACTGTGAGTCAAAGGTACTTGTTTTCTAATTCAGGATCAAACTTCTCCGAAAGAAAGAGTGTAGGCTGGGTGCAGTGGCTCATGCCTGTAATCCCAGCACTTGGGGAGGCCAAGGCGGGCGGATCACGAGGTCAGGAGTTCAAGACCAGCCCAACCAACATGGTGAAAACCTGTCTCTACTAAAAATACAAAAATTAACTGGGCATGGTGGTGCC
The DNA here is from genome assembly GCA_963573385.1 of Cacajao melanocephalus. Lineage (NCBI taxonomy): Eukaryota > Metazoa > Chordata > Mammalia > Primates > Pitheciidae > Cacajao > Cacajao melanocephalus. The sequence goes on from CAUYLG010066655.1 coordinate 98,094, forward strand.
CGCCTGTAATCCCAGCTACTTGGGAGGCTGAGGCAGGAGAATCGCTTGAACCCAGGAAGTGGAAGTTGTAGGGAGGCAGAGGTTGTGAGCTGAGATTGTGCCATTGCACTCCAGCTGGGAGACAGGGTGAGACTCTGTCTCAAAAAAAAAAAAAAAAGAAAAAGTGTGTATCTGCGAGTGGAAGTGTGTGTGTGTCTGTGCTCTCAGCTGTGTCTGACACACAGTGGGTTCTCTGTAAACACTTGAGCTGGGAATTTGAACTTTTGTGGAGCCTGGCCAGCCCCCATGGTGCTTCTGTGGGGACCCTGTTCCAAGCAAATCCTGGGCAATGTCTCTTTTGAGAGTGGACCATTCCAGGCCATCCCTGGTGCCCTCAGGCACACCTGTTAACACTTACTTGGAACCAGCCAATCCTAGAGTTCATCAGCTGGATCCGATCAGAACTGCAATGGAAGATGCCTGTGAGAATGGCCCCTGGAGTCCCACTCATTCACCATCCATTCATTCAACAGCGATTTACCGACCACCTATTATGTACCAGGCATAGTGTGGGCTCTAGTGATATTGCTGTGAACCACATGAAGTCCTTGCCTTGTGGAGCTTGCACTCTAACGGCAGGGGTGGGGTGGGGTGGCATGGTGGGGACACAGAAAACAAATAGCAGTCCAAGGAGCAGAAAAATCAACCTCAGGAGTCAGGGTTGTGGTGGACAAGGAAGCCCGAGCCCCTTCAAAGGGCACCCCAATTCCCAGCTCGACAGTTTGTTGCTATGTAGGATTGTGGGCACAGGGCAGCCAGGTAGTCTGATTTGACGTGTTCACAACTCATTTATATTAAAACGTCCAGCCCTGTGTGGGCTGATTGAAACAGCCTGGGCCTGACTTGTCCCCAGAGGCTCCAGCTTGCAGCCCTGCACTCACTCTGGGGCCACAGGAAAGCGGTGAGATGGGAGAACAGGCGGGGTGCAGAAGGCAGGTGGAGCTCTGCTCTTCAGTGCTGGGTGACTGTCACCGCCACGGCCTGGGAGGTGTCCAGAGTGGGCTGCCCGCAGCCTGGGGTTTGCCTGTAGCTGCTGCAGAGGCTGCTTCATTTCCTGCCCCATTCCCTCTTATTCAGTCTTTGTCAGCAGGAAGGACCTCCCTGCCCGCCCTGGAGCAGCCTTCACCTGACAGCCACATAGCGGGTGTCTAAAGAAACCCATGGTCACTGGGCAGGACTCATTTCCATCAGCAGAGTCTCCACAATGATCGGCGTGTTTACCTGATGTTATTCAAGTTGAGTATTAGTCGGTCGTCTTTGGTGTAAAACTGAGCCTCCGAGCTGGCTTCCTGCAACGAGAGAAGCCCAGGCCCCATTGCTCTAAAGAGGATCTGAGTGTGGAGTTAGGGGTTCTGCAGGGAGGCTCTGGGGTCTGAATCTCAGTTCCTGGCTCTGTGACCTTAGCAAAGGGCTTGACCTCCCTGGGCCTCACCTTCCTCATCTATTAAATGAGATAGTACTTGTACCCACTTCCCATTTAGCAGATGACAATCTAGGCTTGTTGTGGGGGATGATGATGGTGATGATGATGGTGGCAGCAGCTACTAGGCATGGAGCCCTTCCTGTGTGTCCGGTAGTGGTTTCAGAGCTGAGATGATCGTCTCCTTGATCCTCACAACCCCGTGAGGCGGGTCCTGTCATCGTCTCCTTGTGGAGGTGAGGAAGCGGAAAGCCGAAAGGAGCCAGCAGGCCCCTGGTAAATGCTCACCACTGTTATTACTACTGGAAAGGTGGAAGCCACGCCGGGTCCCAAATACACGGGCTCCAGAGACACCTCAACTTGACCTCTGGGCTGGGTGACCCTCAGGGCAGCGAGCTGGGTCCAGCTCCAGGTCAGCTGCACCCAGGGAACAGACTTGTCTGGCTGGCCTGGGCTCTGCAGGCCAAAGTGCCTGCCCGGGTCATGGAAGGGCCAGGTCATGGTGCAGTGGGGCTGGGCTGGGCGGTCCACTCCCGCTGCAACTTGGGCGGTGGGCTGAGGGTCAGGATTCCCTTCCATATAGAGAGCAGGGTACCATGCCGACAACCCCAGAAGGCACCATTTGTGAAAGGCATCCTGAAATTGTGTGGAGAACAACTTGTACAGCTGCACACGGCGACCCTGCCGTAAGGACATGTGGACATTAGCTTCCCACTCTCTGCCAGCTACTGTCCTGATTCCTTGGTTAACCATGGATGGCCTTTTTTTTTTTTTTTTTTTTTGAGACAGGGTCTTGCTCTATCACCCAGGCTGGAGTGCTGTGGTGCAATCATGGCTCACTGCAGCCTCAAACTTGTGGACTCAAATGACCCTTCCACATCAGCCTCCTGGGTAGCTGGGGTTACATGCAGGAGCCACTGTGCCCGGCCAATTTAAAAAAATTTTTGTAGAGACAGGGTCTTGCTATGTTGCCTGGGCTGGTCTTGAATCCTGGTCTCAACTGATCCTCCCGCCTCGGCCTCCCAAAGTGCTGGGATTACAGGTGTGAGCTCCGACGCCTGGCCTGTGGATGGCCTTACTTATCCAGCACCCAGTCATGCGCCCTGCCTCATGTCCTCTCCTTTGCCCTCTGCAGAGGATGCAGCCGGTTCCCTGCTTGGAGCCCCTTCCCTCCCTGGTGGGTGTTGCCTCTGCCAGCTCGAGGCTGCCCCTTCTCTGCAGAATTGCCCTTGCACCAGTGGAGCCGCCCTGCTATGGGGCAATGTTCCTCCTACTCCTGGGTGCTATTGGTGGCTAGTGACTGACTGACGTGGGACTGCCTGACACAAGTGGGGCTTCCTTGGTTAATGCGGGCCCAGCGTGGTGCCGTCCATGCTCCAGGGCTCTTGCGAGATTGAGCCAGAGCGCGGCCCTGGCTGAGACGGCATCTTTGCTTCCCTCTTCCCTTGCCCCATCCTGCTTTCTTCACGGCTCCTCTCCTAAGACCTCTCCCCCAGTAAATCCTCCTACAAGGATCTCTGTCTCAGGCTCTGCTTCTAGGTTTCCTGTCTAAGATACCCTACTACTAGGCTTGTCATTGACTGACCCCCACCCCATTCTTCCACCCCCAAGGTTCCCCACACATGGAAGCTAACTGAGATCCAATCTGCTGGGGTTATGGAGGAAATCAGCTAAGAACTTCCTTGGGGATGACTTAGTTCTGCTGATGCTTCAGAAGAGGACTTGCCCCTCCCCATCTCTGTGTGGTCGCATGGAGTCCCCACTCCTCTTACTCTAGCGTGCATGTGGCCCAGCTCAGGAAGTTTTCATATTCCATTTTCCTGGACACAATGATTGGCTCAAGAATGGGCAGCTGACTCAGGCTCATTCAATGAGGGTCAGCCCTGAGACGTTTGCTGGGACTATGGAAAGATAGGTTCTTCCTGCTAGGATTGCCAAGCTGATAGGATATGAGCCTAATGCAGCCTGGGGCACGCCTGTGAGGGAATAGCTTGACTGAGGTTCAAGGCAGCACAGAGGAAAACAAGGCTGCTAGGTGGGAGAGAGGAGAATGAAGAAGATATTTTTTGAGCACCTGGATCCAGCTATTCCTGAAGCCAATAACTTCTAGACGTTTTAGTTATAGGAGCTAATACAATTCCTTTTGTGCATATGAGTTGAGTTTCTGCCCAGAGATCCCTGACTAATAAAGTTACAGGGTTAGAATTGGGTCCCCAAAGCTCCTGGCTCTTGGTTCAGAGCTCCCTGTCCCCTGTCCCTGCTAAGTGATGAGAGTGGTGGAAATGTTAACAAAGCAAGAGGGTGAACAGGGCAAGTGGACAGAAGGGTCCCCCTGGTTGCTGCCAATATTGCAGATGACTGAACTCACGATGCCCACGGTGAACAAAGGGCGGAGGGCTTCATTGGAGGGAAACACTTCCAGCACAATCAGCTGGGCCACCTTGGCATGGCCTTGGTCCATAAAAAACTGTGGAGTGTCCTGAGTTAGGATCTTCACGATCTGGGTGGGTCCCAGCTCATCTGCAGCCTGGAAGGACATCAGACCCATATGTGGCCTCCCAAGTGCCCACCATGGCCCACAGGCCCCGCAGCCTGACCCCTGCCCGCCTTCCTGGCCTCCCTGCTCCCTCTCGTGCTCAAGCCACCCTGTCCTTCGTGGAGCCTTTGATCTCCTGTTCCCTCTGTCTGGAATACCTTTCCCTTCAGGGAGGCCTCCCTGACGTCCTAGACTATATCAGGGGCCCACAAACTTGTTTCTATCAGAACACCCTTCAATATAGAGAAGTGTTCTCATGGCCCCTATAACCTGTCCTGAGTTACTGCACCTGTAATGGAAAGACTATCCATGTGCTGATTTGCTTCAGGTCAAACTGGCCTGCTAGACGGAAAGCTCTGTGAGGACAGGGATGTGGTTTGAGTGTCCCAGTGCTGGAATGAAACACTAATCCCACACAGATTATCCCCCCAAGAAGCCTGTGTCCAGACCATAGCAAACACCCATCGAGCTGCGGATGGCAAATGGACCAACCTTTGTATTGATCAGCCCAATGCTTGACTTCAGCTGACGGGCCATCTCAGGAAGCTGAGGGTGAGAGGAGACGGGGAAGGTCAACTGGAGGGCACAGGGAGGTGTGTCTCCTGTACCCCAGTGCTGGGAGGAAGGTTTCCCAGGACCCCAGAAAAGCTGGGTGGGCCCGGTGACCCAGGCCATGTGTCTGTCATTGGTGGAAAAATAGCCCCTAGGTCAGCTTCTATGGGGCATGGGGTCCTGCTGGCCTGGACTTTTACTGTGGACTGGTGATGGCTGTGGGTCTGTGGGCAGCTTCCTGATCTCAGAGGATGTTAAGAGGTGATTTCATTCTTACTGCAATCATGAATGTGCTAGCTGGTGACCACCCCCCATTTTCTCACCATACCAGTCCCAAGAGCTTGGTTATCGGTTGTCTGTCAGCTGACCTGAAGTCCTGCCATCCTCCCATAATGCTGGACCAACCCTTTTCCCCTCAGGACCTCAATTTCCCCATCAGTCATCCGGGAGGAGGTGGCACAATATAGCTGACTGGTGGTGGTTATCTGCTGTGCCCTGTTAACAAGGATTCCAAGGTTGTGTCAGCATCCAGACTCAATAGGAAGGAGAACCCTGATCGATTAGTGATGTCTGCCATGAGTGCCATAGTGGTAAGTAGTGGGACAGTTGCCATCCCTGGACTACTCACTGTCTGAGATGAATTTATCACCTCTGGACTACTGCATATCTAAGACGCCCTTTGATTCCATAGGACTGTTATTTGGTAGCGGAAAATGTGCATCGGATCCCAGGGAGCAGAACCATGACTGGGGCTGGATGTTACAGGGAGGATTCCCGCTTAGCAGCAGTCTGTGTTCAGGAAATTCCTGTGATGCAGCCTGGGCGGCCCTATTCTCTGTCTTGTGCTGAGGCTTACCACAGAGTCCAACAGGACCATGAATTCTTCTGGAGGGAGCACAGCAGCCACTGCAGCTTTCACTACATCCTGACTCACGATGAGGCTGAACTGGGTGTTGTCCATGGTGGGCACTGTCAGCGAAGTTGCAGAGTTATTGAACCAGTTGGTCACCTTTCCCTGTGAGTCCAACAACTTGGCCTGAGGAGACAAAGCAGGAAGTAGGCTGAGAATTTTAACTCTGCAGCCTACGCAGTAACAACCTAGAAGGAAATGACACCATTCGGCCTCTTTTCTTTCTTTGCATTTGTTGCCAGGAAGCTTAGCCTGGAACACAGATGACTGGAAACATCTACTCCATCTTTGCCCCTTGGAAAATCTCTGATTTTTATTTTTTAAACTAGAATCTAAGTTTTTTTCCCCATGCTTCAACTTATCAGATACCTCAACCCTTTGGATGAACGGAAAATTCAAAATTGCAATAAAATGGATGAAACTATTTGATGCCAACGTTTTCCCAAGGATCCGTATACACTAGTCTGGGGGCTGGGCGTGGTGGCTCATGCTTGTAATCTTAGCACTTTGGGAGGCCCAGGTGGGAGGATCCCTTGAGCCCAGGAGTTCGAGACCAGCCTGGGCAACATCATGGAACCCCATCTCTACGAAAAATACAAAAAATTAGCCGGGTGTGGTGGCGGGTGCCTGCAGTCCCAGCTACTCAGGAGGTTGAGGTGAGAGGACCACCTGAGCCCAGGAGGTCAAGGCTGCAGTGAGCTGTGACGGCACCACTGCACTCTAACCTGGGTGACAGAGGGAGACTCAGTTTCAAAAGCTATCGTGGTGGCTTATGCCTGTAATCCCAGCACTTTGGGAGGCCAAGGCGGGCAGATCACAAGGTCAGGAGTTTGAGACCAGCCTGGTCAACATGGTGAAGCCCTGCCTCTACGAAAGATACAAAAAATTAGCCAGGTGTGGTGGTACACACCTGTAATCCCAGCTACTTGGGATGCTGAGGCAGGAGAATCGCTTGAACCTGGGAGGCGGAGGTTGCAGTGAGCCAAGATTGTGCCACTGCACTCCAGCCTGGGCAACAGGGCAAGATTCTGTCTCAAAAACAAAACAAAACAAAACAAAAAAGCCCAAACCTGGTCTGGGATTCAAGCTGCCGGCATGGTCTGGCCCTTCAGGGCATCCAGCCACCACATGGGTGTGCAGCTCCACATGGTACAGGGAGCTGACAGTTACTGGGCACTTCCTGTCTGCTGGGCACTGTGTGGTCTCATTTCATCCTCTCCTCAGTGACCATTATGATTGGCATTTTGCAGACAAGCAAACTGAGGCTCAGGAGGTGAAGGAACTTGCTCAAAGTCACACAGCCAGGGAGTCACAGAGCTGGGAGAGAAACTTAGGTCTCTGTTTCTTGATCCTTGGCTTTTGTTTCAAGGTTGTCAAAGGTTTGGGGACTGGCAGGGACTTGCCTGAGAGAAAGGCTGAGGGCCCTGTGTGCACACTCGGGCTCCGGAGCGGGGAAATTGGGGGTGGAGTGCAGATCCACTGGGTTGGTGTTCTTTGGCTTTTGGGTTCTACTGGCTGGCTTTTCTCCCTTAGCATGGCTTGCCTAAGGGGGACGTGTTCAGCCTGCAATGATTTTTCTAGCTCTCAGCCTGTGTGCCCTAACAGTGACCAGGATTTTCTCTAATACAGGTCCATGCTGTCTGACTCCTGGTGGTCAGGGAAGGGCAGCGATGTCCCCACTTCACCCTCGAGGTCCTGGGACACTCACCCCCAGGTAGAGCTGAATGGTGTCACCCTTGATGGCAGCAGACAGAAGGTCAAACTCCAGATGGTCAGTGCTGAGGGGAATGGGCACTGCTCAGGGACAAGAAGAAAGTTCTGTGAGGGTGGAGGACAGTATTGGAGGGGCAGTGGGGGTCTGCTTCCAGGTGGAGCTGTACTGCCGCACGGGGGGCAGGTAGGGAGGAGCAGGCAGTGATGATGTTGATAATAACGATAAAAATAATGATGCCAGTGACTGGCACTGATGGAGCATCCGCCACATGCCAGGCCCGTGCTGAGCCTCTGCATGTGTTAGCTCGTTCATCTGCGTGATAACCTTAGGAGGTAGGTCCTATGATTACCGCCTTTTACAGATGGGGAAACCAAGGATGAGGAAAGTGAACTGACCTGTTCACAGCCGCACGAGGAGAGCCTGTGAACCCAGTCGACTTTATGCCAAAGTCCCGGTTTGGAACGAAACTGAACTATTGCTTGCAACGCTCCACCGCCCCCCACCAGGCTGAAAGCCGCGTCCCCCACTTGGGAGGTTCTGGGTCTGGACACCCTGTAAGCACCCGGATCTCAAGGAAGCTTAGCTTGGACATCAGATGCCTGGTAACGTCTATGCCGAAATTCAGCGGGCTCCTCTGCTCCCCCATAGATCTCCTGTTCGCATCAGAATTCCCCACTTGCCCGCCAGGTGGCGGTGGCGTGTCACCTGCCCCGGTGAATGGCTGAGGATGGGGAGCCTCCTGCTCCAGGGAGACCTCCAGGCCCACCCTTGGGGCAGCGGAGGAGCCAACTGCACTTCGGTTTGAGCCTCAGTGACCTTGGCTGGTCTCTGCTTTTCTCTGAATCTGTTTCCTTGTCTGAAAATGAGGGTATAGTGCCCACCGGGGCAGCACCTGTACTAAAATTGGAATGACACAGAGAAGATGAACATGATTCCTGTAAAAATTATTTTAAAGAAAGAAAAAGAAAAAAGGAAAGAAATGGCGGTAGAATAGTAATTCCTGCCTCATGTGTAGAATTGGCACCTTGTAACAGCCCGATCTGAATGACGCCCACTCAGAACTCAATCTTCCCCATTACCAGCTGCCTCTGTGAGCCTGGACGATGACTTAATTGTTTGGACCCTGTTTCATCAGAGTGAAGTGGGGTCGTGACTGCTATCTCATGGAGTTGTCTGAGGAGTCAGTGAGACAGTGCCCGTAAAACACCCAGCGGGAGGGCTTGGCCCGTGGCAGATGCCCTGTGGGTGCTCAGTGCACGCTCATGCCATTCTCCTCTCCTGTTTCCTCTCTGGTCGCCCTTGGAATGAGCCTCTTCTGATCCCAAGCAGTGGTTGGTAGGCTTTTCTTCTTCCCTGCCAATTTCCACTCTGGGGCCTGAGCAAGACAGACTTTGGAAGTGGGGGCAGAAGCCTGTGTCCTCCCATGTCTGCTACTCCGGTGGAGGGAGAAATGACCTCCTTCCATCTTCCCCCTTCAAATCATCTCTGATTTTTATTTTTTAAACCAGATATCTCAGTTTTTAACCCATGCTTTAAATTCTCAGATTCCTCGAACCCTGGATGGAGGGAAAATTCAAAACTGCAGTGAAATGGATAAAACTATTTGATGCTGCAGTTTTCCAAAGGATCCATAAAAACTAGTCTGGGGGCTGCGTTTGTGGCTCATGCTTGTAGCCTTTGCACCTTCCATCTGTTCATCCGTCCATCCATGCATCCGTCCATCCGTCCATCTGTCCATCCGTCCATCCGTGCGTCCGTGCATCCGTCCGTCCGTCCGTCCGTCCATGTATCCGTCCATCCATCTGTCCGTCCGTGTGTCCGTCCGTCCGTCCATCCATGCATCCATTTAGCATGCATTTGTAAGTGCTTCTCTGTGCCAGGCGCAACACCTGCCATGTGCCCGGGACTTTCCTGTAGACTTTTATTCTGCACTAACAATCCTATGATATAGGGATGGTTAAGCCCCATTTGATAGATGAGGGAACCAAGGATGAGGAGGTAAAGTAGCTTTCCCAAAGTCATAGAGCAAGTCAGGGGCAGAGCTGGGATTTGAACTTGGGGTATCCATTGGCTCCAACCGTACACACAGTAGGAGCTCATAAAGTGCTAGTCATGGCAACTTTCTGTCTGTGCATCTTAGGCAGGAATCAACTGGTGCTTGTCTCACCTGCCGCTGGGCTCGAGTTGCAGCTCAGGCCTGACTTGGGGAGGCCTCCCCTTGGTGGAGTCAGGTCTGGAGGCCAGCTCCATTGCAAAGGAAAAGGCGGGAGACAGAGCAGAGCACCTACCTTTCACCAGCTGCAGGAGGTCTGCATACATGTCATTGAAGGAAGCCTCAATCACGGGACACAGCTGCAATAGCATAAGCGAGGGGCTCCATCAGGGAGGGGCCAGAATGCAGCCACACAGCAACGTGTGCCCGGCCCACCTGGCCTGAGTCCTACTGCTGTGCCCATAGCCACCTATGTTCCATCCATGGGTTGAGGATTCATTGGTGTGTCCACTCCAGCCTGCAGGACCATCTGGGACCTTTTGCAGTGGTTGTGCCCAAGGTGTGCTTGGCCTGCCATCAGCCCTCCCTCTCTGACTCCTTGTCTTGCTCACGAGAGCCTATGTTTTCCATAAGAGTGAAATGGAGGCCGGCGCAATGGCTCGCTCACGCCTGTAATCCCAGCAGTTTGGAAGGCCAAGGTGGGTGGATTGCTTGAGGCCAGGAGTTTGAGACCAGCCTGGCCAACATGGCGAAACCTCATCTCTACTAAAGATACAAAAAGCCAGGCGTGGTGGTGCGCTCTGGTAATTCCAACTACTCAGGTGGCTGAGAATTACTTGAGCCTGGGAAGTGGAGGTTTCAGTGAACCAGTATTGTGCCACTGCACTCCAGCCTCAGTGACAGAGCAAGACTGCTTTAAAAGAAAAAAAAAGAGTTAAATGGAGAATTCGTTTCTTCTTACAGCAAGTTGCGACTGAATTCCTGCCACATGTCAGATTCTAGAACAGAGGCCAGCAAGGCAGACCCGACCTGACTCCTGAGCAGTCTCTGTGCCCCAACACATCCCTTTGCTCACCGAGCAGTTCTCTTCCTGAAATTGCCAGTAGTCCTCAACAGGGGGCGATTTTGTACTCAAGGAGACATTTGGAAATTCCTAGACACTTGTAGTTGTCACAGCTTGGAAGGGATGAGGGTATTACTGGCATCTGGTGGGAGGGGGCCAGGGATGCAGCGACACATCCTCTGTGCACAAAGAATTATCCAGCCCAAACTGTCAGTAGTGCCAAGGCTGAGAAACTCTGATCTAACCTAACGCTGCCCTGAGCTGTCTGCTTAGGAAGAAGGTCAGACATTTGACTCACTTTTCAGGGCAGTGCTCCAAGACTGTTGAGGACACTTTTGTTTTGTTAGCCAGCCCTCTGTACTCTCGAGGTGTGACAGTGCGCTGGAGAGATGGTAACTCCTGTGAAAAACCGTTCCCTGCTCCTGGCTTCACTGCCAATCTAGAGCCCAGAGACCCCAGCAGGCACCGCCAGGGGAGCCCGTTTCTCACCCAAAAGGTGTCCCCGGGGCAGCCTCTGCCTTTTATCCCACGATTCTACATCCTTCGTTTCTACCAGTGGTCTCAACCCTGGCTTCACAGTAGTCTCTGGGATACTAGGACCCCGGCTAGACCGGTTACATCTGAATCTGGGGGAGGGCCGAGCCATTAGTGTTCTCTAAAGCCTTCTGAGGTTCTGATGGCTCTGATGTGCAACCAGGCTTGAGACCCACTGGAAAGATTTCAACAGTTTTTTTTTTCTTTTTCTCTTTTTTTTTAGATGGAGTATCACTCTCTCACCCAGGCTGGAGTGCAGGCTCGGTCTTGGCTCAGTGCAATCTCCATCTCCCAGGTTCAAGTGATTCTCCTGCCTCAGCCTCCCGAAAAACTGGGATTACAGGTGCCCACTACCATGTCTGGCTAATTTTTGTATTTTTTAGTGGAGATGGAGTTTCACCATGTTTACCAGGCTGGTCTCAAACTCCTGATCTCAGGTGATCTGCTTGCCTCGGCCTCCCAAAATGCTGGGATTACACCAAGCCCAGCCTAGCCAGATTCTTTTCATGCATCTTATGGAATACTCACGATTATATAAAGCAAGTCATCCTATCATCCTACTTTTATTTATTTATTAAAAAAATTTTTTTTTAAGATAGAGTCTCTCTCTGTTGCCCAGGCTGGAGTACAGTGGCATAGTCTCGGCTCACTGCAACCTCCGCCTCCTGGGTTCAAGTGAATCTTCTGTCTCAGCCTCCCGAGTAGCTGGGATTACAGGCACGCACCACCACGCCCAGCTAATTTTTGTTTTTTAGTAAATGGGGTTTCGCCATGTTGGCCAGGCTGGTCTTGAACTCTTGACCTCAGTTGATCCACTGGCCTTGACCTTCTAAAGTGCTGGGATTACAGGTGTGAGCCACTGCACCTGGCCTCAACATTTTCTAAATGAGCCCTTACCAGATGTTCACCTCTTAAATTCTGTGCCTTTTCCCTTTATGCCAGATAAAATATTCCTATGACTATCATATCAAATCTAGTGAACACTGCAGATTTGCTGATGGTAAATGGAATGCTGGTTTGTTCACATTGTTCTTTCTACTTTGCTTTTCACCACTAAAGACAGATACTATGCAAGGAGCATTGTATAATTTCAAGTTTTTGTCATCTTTTCTAGTGGAAAATATATTTTTAACAAAGTGTGATGCTAGATAAAATACGATTTTGCTGGAGTCTGGGAAGAAAATTTACAACTGAGACCTACTTTATGAAATTCCCACCTTGAAACACAGAAATACAATTATTCAAAGAAAAAACACATTTTCTTTCTTATGTAAGAAAATTCCAATGTTACCAAATTTTCACTTTTGGATTTCCTTAAAATAACTCCCTGGGTATGTACCTTTGCTAACAGGTCGGGGTCTCAATATTCTAACTATAAGAAGCCATTGTCTTGAACTTTGATATCACACAATTTATCATATTTGCTGTTCATTTTATTCATTATATCACACAATTCATTAATTCATTATATTCATTCCCTCCCTTTTTCTCTATTCTCTCTCTGTCCCCATGCTCTTCCAAAAAAGTACTGGAGAAAGGTAGCTTGAATTGGGCTGAATCAACATTGCTTCTGAAGTTAACCTTTTAAGATCTGATTTGAGTTTTATTTATTGATTATTCACTTATTTTTCCCTGGCCTCTTTAATATGTAGATATTTAGACTGTTAAAATAATGGATCTTCCTTTGACTATACATGCTACTCATAAATTTTACTAGTGCAGAAGCAGAAGTAGAGAATCTTTAACTCCAGCTTAACAGAGAAACAAATATGTAATTCTATATTGTACAGTTGATGTATATTTCACAAAATGGAGATGAAATGTTTTACTGTATTTTTCTTGAAGGTAAGGACATGGAAGCCAATTTGGAGAAAAATAAAAGTCTCCATTGTTTTAAAGTGCTCTTAATAAAATCACATTGTTTATATAAAGCATTGTGTTATTTGCTTATTTAGTTTTTGAGACAGGGTCTTGCTGTGTTGCCCAGGCTGGAGTGCAGTGGCATAATCAGGACTCACTGTAGCCTCAACCTCCTAAGCTCAAGTGATCCTCTTGCCTCAGCAACCTGAGTGGCTGGGACCATAGGCATACGCCACCATGCCCAGCTATTATAATTTTTTAGTTTTTGTAGAGATGAGGTTTCTCTATGTTTTTCAGGCAAGTCTCCAGCTCCTGGGCTCAAGGGATCCTCCCGCCTCGACCTCCCAAAGTGCTGAGATTACAGGCGTGAGCCACTAGCCTTGGCCTAAAATACTGTTTTAAATATTGCTACTGTCATTTTAAAGTCCTCTTTACAAAATCACATTATTTTAAAAAGAATTTCCTGGAATGGTTTTGTAAATTATTAAATACAATGTACTTATCTAATAATTGTAAGTATTACATAATGACTTTGAAACTTAGATCTGATTTAAAGGCTGACACCAAGTCCAGCCTCATAAAAACACTAGTGCATGTGGATGGAGGTAGGAAGGGAAAGAGCTCCTACATGAAAGTAAAAGGATTATGGTATTTTTTCCCCAAATTGTTTCAGTTATTACATCATCTTTTCAAAGAAAAAAAGTCGCCAGGCACAGTGGCTCACGCCTGTAATCCCTGCACCTTTGGAGGCTTGAGGAGGGTGGGTCACCTGAGGTCAGGAGTTTGAGACCAGCCTAGCCAACATGGCGAAAACCCTGTCTCTACTAAAAATATAAAAATTAGCCATGCATGGTGCTCATCTGTAATCCCAGCCACTTAGGAGGCTGAGGGACAAGAATTGCTTGAACCCGGGAGGCGGATGTTGCAGTGAGCTGAGATTGTGCCACTACACTCCCTCCTTGGTGACTTTGTCTCAAAACAAACAAACAGACAAATAAAAACAAAAATTAAAGAAAAAAAGTCTTATTACAAGAAATATTAGCTATTTGACAAGCTGTTTTGACCCTAGAAGGGGTGGCTCATTGTTATGAACACATCTTGGAATTTACAATGGAAATCACCGATCAATGTGGGTGAATTCAATTTACAACGCTTTAGTATACCTGTGACAAATAGGGACAATTAAAGTGAGTCACCTGTGTTCACTGACTCAGAAAAATAATCCAATAGGACCTGGTGGGTGGTGCAGCCTGAAGACCACAGCCAGATTGATATGTGACAGCGGTATGCTAGAGCCAGCTTGTACTAGCTTTTGAGAACCAATTGTTAAATTTCCACAAATTGTTTGAGCTGGGTGCTAAGACCAGAGATTGTTAAAAATTAAATATATAAACTTATAATTAAATAAATTATATTAAAACAAATTTAATAAAAACTTAAAATGTATTGCTTCCTAATTATTTTGCTGCATTTTACTACTATGTATTACTCCTGAGGTCATGTGTATGTATCTGTTTGGTGGAAATATACAGTCGTGCGCTATCGTACATGTTTTCCCAACTCTGTTCAGTGACATCACACTGGTAGCCTAAAATTGGCCTGGAAGGGAGTATTTCTACCAGGGAAACCTGCAAAAGCTGCAAATCAGGGTTGCCTCCCCTCAACAACCCCTCCAGAGACAATTGTTAAGAAGTTCTCAGCACCTCACTGTTCAAGGGCTCCGGGCTGACTTTGAGCAGTCCTATGACCTTGACCTCAACCGTCGGCCTGGGTCAACGGCCCACCCCACTCCAATACCCTTTGCTATCCAGCCCCAGATAATTCTTTCAGCAAAGCCCACCAAAGGAGCCTCCAGTCACTTAGTACCAGCTTGCAGTTCTACCCAAGCCCCACAGGGGGCGCAATGTCCACAGGCCAGAGAGGCCCTGATGCCACTCACCTGGTTTTTCACCAGCTGGGGCAGGGCTGGCACTAGGAGATTCATCACCTGCTCAGCTAAGGAGTTCACCAGGAGGGAGAGCCTTTCAGGGAGGAGAGCAGGAGAGACATTAGGAAGGGTCAGAGATGATCACCCCTCTATTTTTGCAGAGGGGGAAACTGAGTCTAGGGGAGGAAGGAACCTGCCCAGGGTCACACCACTCATTAGAGATGGGGCTGAGGGTAGCCCCTGAGCCAGGTGTAGGTGGCGACAAAGAGTTCTCAGAAAGCAGCGGCTGGGTATTGTCATTAGAACTTTGTGCCAGGCATTGGCATGACGGGAGCGGCATTTCTCCCTGTCCTCCTGCTAAGAAGGGAAGGGGGGGCGCCATGTTTTTGTGCATTGCTGTACACCGTGCACTGTTCTAAGTGCCTGATGGCTGTTGCCTGATCAGTTCTCTCACTGCTGCCTGGAAGGTGTCATCACCTGCACTTTACAGGTAAGGAAAGTGAGACACAGGGTGGCCACTTGGCCACCATCACCTGGAGAACAAATGAAGAAAATGCATTCCCCTGACCCAAAGCCTTTGTTTTTACCCCTGGCTCCACCCACACTTGTCCTGGGTGTTTGGAGGGGCTTCTAGGGCCCCTCCTTCAAAGATCTGTCCCACCTCCTGGTGTCATGCTTGAAACCCACCAGTGTTGCTTCTGACCTTGATGTCCTGAACTTCCTTTGGCATCACAGATTCCCTGGAAGGAGCCCCAGATCAGGAATCAGGAGAGGGTCAGTCCCTTTCTTTCTCTAGGCCTCAGCATTCTCCATTTGTAAAATGGGGGAAGTCCACCGCCTGACCTTCCTCCCAGGCAGGGTGTGAGCCTGGCTGGCAGCCGGCGACACTCACTTATGCAGCAGTTGGATACGCAGGCTCCCGTGGCTGGTGGCACAGTCGCTGAGGACCAGGCGGGTGGGGCCACGTGCACTGGTGTCTATGCGGATGATGGCTTGGGCCTCAGTCTCCATTTGGAACTCCACGATCGTCTTGACCAGGGGCCTGGGGGGTGGAGGCACCTGACCGTGTGAGCACCAGCCAGGCCCGGGTGGAGCAAACCTGCCATCCGTCTCTGTCCTCCAGCTCTCATCTCCTTCTTTAGTCTCCTTTGCTGGTTTCTCCTCATCTCCACCCAGCTTCACCCCAGCATGTCCCGGGATCAGTTTTCAGATTCCTCTCTGGTTTAAATCCCTTTCATCTGCTGACAGCTTCCAAACGTTCACCCAGCCCGCTACTCCGATGTCTCATGGGCATCTCGAGTTCAGCACACGCAACACTGGGCTGGCTCTTCCCCCCGACCTGCTCCTCCCATGGCCTTCCCTGTTTTGGTTACTGATCACTCCATCCTGCCAGTGGTGCAGGCAAAACTCGTGGAGTCATCCGTGACTTCCCTCTCTCTCCACTCGCATACACAAACATACTCAGTTCACCGGGATATCCTGATGTCCCCACCTACGTCCAAAGCGTATCCAGAATCCAGTCAACTTCTCAGCACCGCCCTGCCCCAAACCCCGGTCTAAGTCATCGTCATCTCCTCCTGAATTGTTGCAGCAGCTTTGGGATAGCCTTCCTGTCTCCATTCTTGCCCCCAGAAAGTCTTTTATTTATTTTTTTTCCCACAGCAGCTAGGAGTCTTTAAAAATGTTAAAGCACATCCTCCTCTGCTCAGAATCCTCCCTGGCTCCCACCTGACTCAGCAAAGGCAAGTCCTTATCTTCTCCCGCAAGGCCTTGCATGATCTGGCCTCGGCTGCCAGCTGACCTCCTCTCCCAGCATGCCCCCATCTCTCTTTCCCCTGTCTCTGCCACTCTTTGAGCAAGGCAGGCACACTCCTGCCACAGGGCCTTTGCACTTGCTCTTCTCTCCACTTGGAACTCTGTTTTCCAGATACCCGCATCGTGGGGGCGGGGGAGAGGGAATGAGCAGATGAGCCTGTCAAGCCTACTGTACTTGATGGCAGGGACACTCACGTGTTTAATCCGGCCACCATGTCCAGGGGGATCCTGACTAGCAGCTCTTGGTCATTGGCTGAGGGCTTCACCTGCAGCTGGAGGATGTTAGCTGTGGTGACCTTCAGCCTGGATGGGAATCAGGAGAGATCAGAATCATGCCTTCTGCTCATTGTTCCCAAGCCTACTCCCTCTCTATCTTTCCCATCTCCCTGGGGTGCTTGGGCAGCAGTGGGACCCTAGTCCTGCCCACTGGCTTCTCTCCAGATCGTCTTGCCTCCATTGTTCCCTCAACCCCGCTCACAACACTATCATGGTGGCTTCTCTTCCAGGTGGTGAATGCCAGCTCCTCGAGCTGACTCATAAGACCCTCTGTGACCTGACCCTGCTGATCCCTTACTCCTTGCCTTGAGGTTTGAGCTCCAGCCATTCTGACTGACTGTCACTCCTTCATGCCTTTGCCCAGGCTGATTCCTCTACCTGGATGCCATTTGATTCTAGTCTCCTGGTGACCACTGAGTCATTGGCTCAACTGTCACCTCCAGTGAGAAGCATCACCTCATCCCTTCCCTGCTGTTTTTTTTTTTCTTTTTTTTTTTTTAAGACAGAGTCTCACTCTGTCACGCAGGCTGGTATGCAATGGCGTGATCTTGGCTCACTGCCACCTCTGCCTCCTGGGTTCAAGTGATTCTTCTGCCTCAGCCTCTCTAGCAGCTGGGATTACAGGCGCCCACCAGCATGCCAGGCTAATGAGAAAGGGTTCTGCCATGTTGACCAGGCTGGTCTCGAACCCCTAACCTCAGGTGATCCACCCGCTTTGGCCTCCCAAAGTGCTAGGATTACAGGCATGAGCCACCACACCCAGCCTTGCTCTGGGGTTGTTGTATTAGGGTTCCTGTGTCATTGTATTATGGTTCTTGTTAACTATTCTGGGAGCTTCTGGAGGGAGAGGCTTTGTTTGATCCATTCTTTGTGATCTGACACGAGTCGATGCTTGCAGACCGGCTGACTGAGCATGCAGAGTGTGTCCTGGGCAGAAGTGTGGGAAGGGGCTAGCTCCTGGTGTGGTCCTGCTCCACTCACCAGATGATGTGCTTCAGGATGGTGTTCACCAGGCTGCCCAGCACAGGGATGCCTCCAGCTGACTTCTCCCGTACGGCACTGAGCAGCGGCAGCTGCTGCAGGATGCTGGTGGCGTGGTGATCCTTCAGCTCCTGTGTCAGCTCTGGAGGCAGACCCCAGGAATTAGGGCCCAGGAGGAGGGGCAAGAAGGAAGGCTTGGTGGGGGCTCCAGGCTGGGGAGAGGTATCACTCGGGGTGCAGCCATCTCTACTGTGGTGGAGGTCAGGACCAGCTTGCCAATCCCCATAGTGTAGATGTAGCCTCGAGGATAGTGGCCCAAACGGGTCGTTTTTCACATAAAGAGTGAGGCTGGGGTCATTCCCATGCCTAAGCATTGCCAGCCTCTGCAGGGAGTGTCAGCCACTACACACAGCACCTGGACCTACACTCGTCCCCCACAGCCAGTGGCAAGCACTTCCAGGGCCAAGAGGCAGGGAACCCACAAAGCCCTGTTTGGGGCTGTTTTGCTGCCAAAGCATACTTGTTAACAATTGTCTGGCATCCATATTCTACAGGTGTATGGTCCAAAAGCCTCAGGTGCTGAGCAGAGGAACGAGGAGCCAGGACAGAGGCATACGGGTCAGGAGCCCTGGATTCTGGTCCCAGACGTGAGCAGCTGGAGCCCGTCTAGCTCCTGTGCAGAGCAGGTCAGAGGTGCTGGAGAGCTGACGCCCTGGGAGCAGACCTCAGCCAGTGATTGGTGAGAGTTGGTGTATCAATACCTCAGCTCCCTCACCCCTCAGTTAGGATGGCTCAGATGTGTATCCTTCATTGTGTTTCAGAGCCCCTGTGTTATAGCTTCTCAGCTGCAAATCCACCCACTTTGCCTGCTGTGGTAATAGAGCTGGGCCCTGTGAATATTTCTTCTTTGCCATTTGGCACAATGTTAAGCCCTTTCAGTGGAGGCTCTGGAGGGGTGTGGGGTAGGAAGGGGCTTCCCCTCATGGCGCTGATGTGCTCCTCTTGCCAGTGGCTTTTGCTGAGTGAGTTCTGCAGGCACCGTGGCTAGCTTCTAGGTGGTTCCCCAGAGATAGCTTCCCCGTGAGTTAAAAGCAGCCCCCCTCCTCCAGGGGCAGCTTCCCAGAGACTTTCATCAGCTCCCTGGCAGGTAGTTCTCTGCCCACTAGCCTCAGTTTGCCAACTGTGGCCCAGCTCTGGCCTGGGACAAGCCAGCAAGCTTCTCGGCCACAAGATGGGCTTCAGCCACACCCTCTGCAATGAGGGCTGGGGAGGATTCTCTGCCTGTAAGCTTGCTCTGTCCTTGGCTACCCCTTTCATCCCTAGGTTATCCTTTAGAGCTCGCTCTGTCTTCCCTCTTAGTCAATTCCCCATTCCTCCAATCTCCTGGTAATACTTCTTTACATTAAACTTACCTGGTGGAATGACTGTGTGGTTTCTGTCTTCTGATTGGCCCTAACAGATGCAGTTGCTAGGCAGGACTGAGCTCCAGTACCCACAGTGGTACCTGGCTTGGAAATGCTTGGGATGCCTTCCCTTCCCTGCCTTTCCTCCCCACACTCCTGTAGGTGTTTCTGGGATTAGCATCAAAACCAACCACTTGCATACAACTCCTTTTAGGAGAGCCTAAAGCATGACTGTTCATCTCTAAGCTCCTTCTGGCTGAAATTCCACAGGCTTGAGCTTCATAGTTTGGACCCAGGCCACCTCTGCCTCCCTCCAGCTTCCCAGAGCTCTCTGCTTCCCATCCTTACTTGGGAATCCATCCTCTGGCTACAGAGCCTGTTGGTTCCACAGGACCTGCCCCTGCCCCTGCCCCTGTGGCCACGACCCAGGCCCTAGTCCCCTGAATGCAGAGGTCAGGTCCTCTGAGTGCTCAGGTGGCTCTCCAGAGCCGACAGATGAGTCCCCTCTAAGGGAATGACACTTTAGAGCAGTGGTTCTCCATTGGGGTGATTTTGTCCCCTAAGAGACATTTGCCAATGTCTGTGATCTTTTTGGTTGTCACAGTTGGCTTAAGGAGGCTGTTAAGCATCCTACATGCCCAGGACACCCCCCACAATAAACAGCTATTTGGTCCACAACATCAGAAGTGCTGAGTTGAGAAGCGTGGTCACAGCATTCATAAAGCTCTAGTCAACGCCAGCGACCCAGTGAGGAAGGCCCTCTCATTTGCGTCCCGAGGAGGAAGCCGAGGCCCAGGGACGGGCCCAGTGCCCCTGAGCTGGAGAGTGAGACATTGTGCCTGGGACCCAGGCCGCCACACTCACAGTCAAGGGTCTCTGCTGTGGGGACAAGGAACACGCTAGGTTTAACTAAGAGGGGGTGCTCTGAGGATGGGATTTCAGGTGAGGGCAGGGGGAGGGGCAGCTGCATAACTGCATTCAGTGGCCGCACGCCCCTTCTGCAGGCTCTGGAAGCTCAGGGTTTTTGGAATTGTGGAATTTAAGAAGGGAATCTTGGAATCATGGACTCTTGAGATCACAGACACTCCAGACTTTTGCAACTCACTCATGTTTACCCAAGTCCTGGGATTTCAGCCATGCCTTGCACGGCCCCCGGGATAAGGAGCTCTCTCTCTATTTGGGAAGCTGCTCCACCTTCCCCTTTGACTTAGGGCAGCCAGGTCCGGAGGGCCAAAACTTACTTTCTTTGATGACTTTTGGGCCGAGGATGAGAACCCCAGTGGGGCTGAGGGTGGCTTGGATCAAGGTGGCTACCAGCAAACCACAGAGAAGGGTGAAGGTCCACGGGCCGGCCATCTTCCCAGGCGTCAGAGAGCAGCAAGTGGCGGGGGCCAGACCAGACCTGGGGTGAGCACAGAGAGCCCTGACGCAGAGAGGCCAAGGGCAGGCCCACGATACCTGGTGACCTGGGGCACGGTGTCCAGGAGAGGCTGCTGAGTGCAATGGTTAACTGCCTGGGCTAGTGTGGCCTTCGGCAATCAACATACCCTCTTTGTGCCTCAGTTTTCTTATTAGACAAATGGGCATGATGACCCCTACTTCACAGAGTTGAGGGATAAATTAGTTAATATCTGGAAAGCATTTAGCACAGTAAGCACTTGGAATATATTAGCTATTTCCTTACAGAAAATCCAGCAAAAATCCTCAGAACAAAGCGTTACTGCTTCCTGTGCCCCCCATCCCTCAGTATGACACTCAAACCCGCTATGGTCCCTTCTCCACTGGCCTCATCTCCTGCTTTCTCTCCCCTTATTCTAGCAAGTTCCAAACGGTTGGA
This sequence comes from Cacajao melanocephalus, assembly GCA_963573385.1. Lineage (NCBI taxonomy): Eukaryota > Metazoa > Chordata > Mammalia > Primates > Pitheciidae > Cacajao > Cacajao melanocephalus. The sequence goes on from CAUYLG010066655.1 coordinate 118,954, forward strand.
AGTTCCCAGAACATACTCTGTTCTCTCTGGGTTTGTGCCTTTGCTCTTGATCTTCCTGCTTCCTGGAATGCTTTTCTCCTGATGAACTCCTATTTATCCTTTAAAACCCTGCCAAGATTTTTCCCTTTCCCTGTAAAGCTTCCCCTGCCCTGCAGACAGGTACCCTGGACCACACTTGGAGAAATGCCGTCCTGGGGCCCAGGACGTGAAGGTTGGAGGCAGGAAGGAAACGAGGAGCCAGGTAGGACTCAACGTTGTGAAAAAGCTGTTTGTTTAATCCACAATACTAGGGGGGTTGGGGAGGGGCTGAGTGGCTCCTTGGAACCAGGGAAAAAAGGGCAAAGAGAGAGAGAGAGAGAGCGAGCGTGTGTGGCCCATGCCGGGGAGAGGAGTGTGGGGGTATTCTAGCCCCTTGGCTGCTCTGTCCCCTCCCTCCACAGGGGTGAGGCATCAACACCTGTAACCCAGTCCCAAGCTCTCTAGCTTGCACCCCGGCTTCGCCTGCCAGCCCCCATGGAAGCTCTTGCCCTGTGGACTGTCCTGCTTGGAGGGAGCGGAGATGCTGACCCAGAGATCTGAGCCGTTGCTTGGTTTAGCATGTGGGTTTCTTAACCGTATGCATATCGTCAGGCCCGAGGGTCTCTTCCATCCTTGTCAAGGGGAGTGCTAACCTTCTCTCCTTATACAACACAGCAGGTGGCTTTCTTGTTGCCAAAGACAAATGTGGCATCCGGATGACATGTCTCCTGTGCCGTGGAGCAGTGTGAGCTCTTCTGAGGTCCTTGCAATAATGACTCAGCCTCTGCCTCCCTCACCAGCCGTGAGCTCTGGGAGGGAGGGCTGGGTCTGCCTGCTCCCTGCTGTGTCCCTGACATCCAGCATAATGCTTGGCACACAGCAGGTGCTTAATAAATGGCTGCTGAATAAATGCATAGCCCCCGGAAGCCCTGAAAGAATTGGAAAGCTGAGCCTGCTAAGCTGAGCAGGTTAGTGTTAGGAGGCCTGAGGGTGGAGGGGAGAGTATCACTGGCTTGGCAGCCGCATGGACCCTGGTTGGAGGCCGCTGCCACCACTTGCTCTGTGATCTTCGACAAATGACTTACCGTTTCTGAGCCTCCGTTTTCTCATCTGTAAAATGGGGAATAATTATAGTACTTATGTAGCAGGCTTTTGGGGAAGATTAAATGAGACAGTCTATTCATGGCTTGGCATAGTGAAGCTTTCAGCACGTGGTAGCTTCCATTACGATTATGACAGCTATTTTCACTAAGATTGGAGTCAGAAGGAGGCATCTTGCAGCCAAAGCCAGAGACAGGCGAAGCCCCCGCATTCAGGCGCCCCTGCTGCCCCACTCCATATTTTTCTTGCAAACACCTTGACCCTGTCTATCCTCCAATATCTCTACATACTGCTCAGTGCTCTTCAGATCAGGGGAACCCAGGAACCCAGGAGGATGATAGCCTCCCTGTTTCCCTCCTGTGGAAAAGCCTGGATCCCCAGATCCAGGCGCTGCACACGTCCCGTCATCTGGCACCTCCTCTCCTGGCCTTTGCTGATGCTCATTCCCCTTTGTGGAACATCTTTCTCTTCTTTGCCCGACCACCTTCTACTTGGCTTTGCAACCAACACGTCACCTCTTCCAGGAACCCTTCTTTGACAGTCCTCCAGTCCTGTGTCCCTGGGTCTTCCTTGGGCTCCATATTGTCCTACACTGGGAGTTCCTTGAGGGACAGGCTCTGTGATTAATGCTTCTTTCGCCCCAGCATCACCTAGCACAGCTGGGCACAGAGCAACTGGTATGTGCAGAGTGGTTTATGTCCCTAGGATGAGGTCAGGACTCAGCCAGCCCCATCCCTTCGTCACCACTGTTTGGTCTTCTGAGCGAGGGAGCTGGGTACCTTTCTACACCTGGCCCTGATCCTCAGTGGATCCTGACACTCCCAGGGCCCTTCCCCGGGAGGCAAGCCTCCCCTGTGCTCCTGACCTGACCCCAGCAGGTATCTCTAGCTCGGAACCTTCCTGGAAACCTGGGCTTTCAGCCCTTCCCTGCTTTTACCTGGGCACGCTGGAGTCCTCGGCCTGCTGCTCTCCTTTCCCAGGCAGTGCGCTGGAAGTCCAACCTTATATCCTGCACGCCCCAGCACAGGCTTTGTCTTTGGGCAGAGGCCTCAGACCAGGCCGAGGTCTCCAAGGTAAATATTTGCGGCTTCAGGTGAACCACAGCCCCGCCTGGAGGCAACCTTGGGACTCCAGTTTCCTGAGGCTTGGAGAAAGGAAGGTCCAGGCTGAGAAAAGCACGGTGCATATGGCAGAATAAGCACTCCGTAAATGTGAGTGGCTGCTGCTGTTAATATTATTAGTGCTTTTAACAGAATGAGCCTTTGTAGAGGGGTTACAGCAATTGTTTAGTCTAGATAATCAACTTGGGAAAAGGAGGGAGTAGCCTTGCCCACCCCTTATTCCTAAACGCGACAGGGATACACATTTCCATCAATTAATCACTCAAGAGAATAGATTTGAATCCTGTTTTTGCCACTGCTCTGCTGTGTGCCCTTGGGCAAGGTACTTCACCTCTCTGGGCCCCACTGACCTCATCTATAGTATGGGGATAATAGCTCCTCCTCATAGGTTGCTAAAAGCATGAGCTGAAGTGCATGCCTACACAGTGCTTAGTACAAGCTTTCATTTCACTCATTCATTCATTCATTCATTCATTCCACAGCAATTAGAACCTGCTCTACCTTCTCTGCATCTTTAGGAGTCTCTGTGAGCACTTGTGGACTGAAAGAATAAGGAGGCATGACCATGAACCCAAAGGACAAATGTCCAAGCCCAGCAGGACCCTGTCATCCACCACCTGGGCCCCAGCCTTGGCTCATGCAGCCTGCACAGTCACCCAGAGGTGGGCGTCAGCAGCATTGATGTTACAGGGCACCTGAGTCTCAGAGAGGTGAGTGACTGGCTCAGGGTCACACTATCAGGGCTTCCAGCTTTGGGACCTGAGCCTGATCATCTAGTCCAGAATGCACCCTCTTAATGGCCACACTGTTCTTCCCCAGAGACTTCAACTTAGCATTAGAGGTGGTGGTGACACCAACATGGCCCCTTGATGTCCTCTGGGCATTATTCTTGCTACCCAGTTTTGGTCTAGAAGCCTGGAATTGTGGTTTAAAGCTGGGATGGCCATTGTTGAATCCTGTCTCCATCTGCAGGGGACAAGACAGGGGCAGCAGTGTCCTGAGGTCACAAAGTGTGTAGCCAGGCCCTGGCTGCCTCCTCTTCCTGCTTTTTGACAAGAAGAACAAGGCAAAGAGCATTTGCTGTCCTGCCATGTTTGTCAACACACCAAAAGCCCTGAGTACCTGAAGGTGAAATGTTTCGGGAGCCAGGAGAATTCCCGGGAGGACCCTGCCAATCCCTTGGGCACATCTCCAGAGAGGCAAATCCCCTGCTTGGCTTCCCAGCTGGCCATGCCCATTGCCCATGGACAATGCCCCTCTGTGGGGTGCTGGGGCCCAGTGCCAGGGCCTGGGCCAGCATCAGCTCCTGCTTCCTGCCATGTGCTGGGACAGCAATGCCCGCTTTGCCTCTGCAGGCCCATGGCCCAGACCCCGCACCTGCCTGCAGTGCCGCGTGGCCTTCCTCAGCCTGCTGGGGCCTCTTGGCCTTGGCTTCACTCTCCTCAGCTCCCAGGCCTTTGCTCGTGCCATGTCCTCTTTCTGGATAACCCCCCCAGCCCCCTGAAAACCCAATCGTGCCCTGTCTGGGAAGAAGTGCAGGAGGGCTGAGGAAGACTGTGGAGGCTAATGGACACGACTGGGATTCCTGCTCCTGTGCTGACAGCTGTCAGCCTTGGGAAAATTGCTTCTTCTTTACAAGACTGTTTCCTCCATTGTAAAATGGGACTATTTTGAGGGTCTTGTAAGGTCATGAGAAATGCTTGGAACATCAGATAATTCAGAGAGTGATAAATGCTATTTTTATTGAAATATTAAGACCATTGACCTTCAAGGTCCAATACTGGCTGGCAATATCTAGTCGTTCGTGGTGGCTCATATCTGTAATCCCAGCACTTTGGGAGGTCGGCACCGGTGGATCACCTGATGTCAGGAGTTTCAAATCAGACTCGTCAACATGGTGAAACCCCATCTCTACTAAAAATACAAAAATATTACCTGGGCTGATGGCACACACCTGTAGTCCCAGCTACTGGGGAGGCTGAGGCAGGAGAAACGCTTGAATCCAGGAGGCAGAGGTTGCAGTGAGCCGAGATCGCGCCACTGCACTCCCACCAGGGCAAGGGGGAAACTCCATCTCACACACGCACAAAAGAAGGTAATGTCTGCATAAAGCTGCCGGACCGCTACTCCACCTGGCCCAGATGTCCTCCCCCTGGCGTGTTTGGCTGCTGGTCTCCTTTCAGCGCTCATGTCTCTCCACTTCATCCCTCCCTCCTCTCGTTCCCACCCCAGGGCCTGCACAGCTGCCGGCCTTCTCCCAGGAGCGCTCTCCTTCCAGCTCTCGTTCTGGTTTCTTCTTGTTCACCAAGTCTCAGCTTCAGTGTTGCCCCTTGGGGGGACGAAGGGACCACCCTGTCTAAGGTAGGGCTCTTTTGGCTGCACATTGAGGGCGTCCTCACTAGCAGTTGCTGGAACTGCGTCTGAAAACTCGAGTGTTGTCCTAGGCACCATGATTTCTCAGGTGCTGTATACCGAGGAGAGGGACTGGGCCACAGCTCGAGCGGGTGGCTGAGAACCAGCTGCACAGCTCCTGGGCCTCCCCTGCAGGGGACCTTGACCCAGAATAAGGCAATAAAAGGGCCAAGAGGGAACAGGAAGAAGATCTGCAGAGGTGTTTCTTGGGAGACAGCTATGGTCCCTCCTCCTTGTCACTGCCTTTGGGCTGATTTTGGAGAAGTCAGTTTCTCTTTCTGGGCCTCAGTCTCCCCAGCTGTAGAATAAGGATGTTGGGCTCCACGATGCTGTGGCCAGGCTGGCTCTGATGACCTTTGCTTATAGCGGAGGGAGCTCAGTACTTATGCAGTGAGGACTGGGTTGTTTCTGAGGTCAGGTAGGTTGTTAGGAAGCTCATCCCCATTGACCCAGGGTCAGTGGAGGTTCTGCCAAGTGAACTGCCTCCTGGGAAGGAGGGCAGGAGGTGTCCGGGCCTCAGTGCAGGCCTAGCAGGGGGGACCTTTTCAGAAACCCCTGGGGCCTTGAGGGTTGTGTTCCCGGGAGTAGGGACATGCAATGGACCGGGTTGTGTCTCCTGATGAGCTGAAGTCATGTTGAGCAAAGTGACTTCTGCGAGTGGAAAATTACTGCTCTCTGTTCCCTTTGGGCAAAGCTTGTGTGTGGGTGTGTTTTACCAGGGCCGGGTGTGGCCCCTGCAGGATGGAGATGGGTTTAGGGCTGGTGGAAGTCCTTCCTAGCATTACTGCCCGGAGAGGATACCGGAGAACCAGGGGCTGGGAGTGACTGGAGTGGCCTGCCAGGCAGTTAGCCACAGAAGGGGCTCGCCCCGGTGTGGGGTGCAGCTTGAGAAGCCCCACGGGGAGGTAGGAAGACCTCCTTGAAGGTGGAAACAAGACTTGGCTTTCAACATTTTTTGGGCTCCCCAGAGAGTTGGGAGCTACTTGGCAACAGTATCAGTCAAAGGAAAACTCTCCTGCCCCTTTTCTCTTCTGGATGGAAACACACACACACACACACACACACACACACACACACACAGAGACACGCACACACACACACACAGAGAGAGAGAGAGAGAGAGAAAGGGTTTGTGGGGGGAAGGAGAGAGAGAGAGGTGCAGGAAAGAACACACACCTCCTCTCCCCTTTCCCAAAGCCGACCCATAGAAGCCTTGATTAGGGGTGGGGAGGTAATTTGATGTTAAATCGAAGCTGGATGCTCAGACACAGCAAGATGGCAGAGTGGGAAAGATCATCTCTCTTCTACAGATCACCAAACTGAGGCCAAAAGAGGAGAAAATGGGGGTTTTATCCTCCAATTTTCCAGATGAAATAGGGTCTTGGAGAAGGGAATTGCCTTGCCTAAGGTCCCACAACTGTAAAACAGAGGGCCGGGATCGGGACCCATTTCCATCTGAATTGAGAGCCCATGCTCTGCTCACTGACCCCGTCTGTCCTACCATCTCCAGCTGGAACGAGGGCCAAGCTCTTTTGGGAAGACTGCAGTCATGCAGAAAACCAGAGTGGGTTTCTGATGACATGGACAGATGGAAACCAGGAGGCCTTGCCAACTGTCACTGGCTCAAAAGAAACAAGGAAAGCAAGAATTGAAGCCATCCCTAAAGAAGCTCACGTCCTCAATTGTTGGCACCAAAGATGCTCCAGCAGCACGGTGGAAACATTTCACTCTTGCGCCAATTTCGGCTGCCTGGTGACGGCTCTTGAAGCTGTCAAGGGTCTGGGCTCAGCAGAAGAGAGTGTGGTGATTGATGAACAATGTCTGCCATGAGCAGAGGCAGATGCTTCATTCTTGCTGCATCCCGCCAGCATCCTTGTGAGAGATTATGGATTTTCTTGCAAAATATTAAAGATAATGGGGTCGGGGAGAAAAATCCCTAGATGACACGGAGTTTGCCACTGCCTTTGGGCTGATTTTGGAGAAGTCAGTTCTTTTCTCTGGGCCTCGGTCTCCCTAGCTGTAGAATAAAGATGTTGGGCTCCACGATGCTGTGGCCAGGCTGGCTCTAATGACCTTTGCTTATAGCAGAGGGAGCTCAGTACTTACGCAGTGAGGACTGGGCTGTTTCTGAGGTCAGGTATGTTGTTAGGAAGCTCATCCCCATTGACCCAGGATCAGCGGAGGTTCTGCCAAGGGAACTGGCCAGTGGTTTGGGCACAGAGAACTGTGAGGATTACCTGGAATCTGCATACGGAGAACTGCAGCGTTACCTGGAATAGCCCTAAAGTGGGACCTGCTTTAATGCCCAGCAAGTAGGATTTATTAAATAAACTGCGGGCCACCAGGCAGCCATCACAAAACAAGGTAGACACATCAGCGGAAGCAAGTGAAAAGGGAAACTGTTTCTTCTATTTTTTAACAAAAATTGTTTGTTTTTTTAATATAGAAAAAAATACTGGAAGGAAATGCATCAGCAATGCCAGTTTCCTGGTGTGATCACAGGTGACTTTCACCATCTTCTTGGTGTTTTTCAGAGCTAAAAAACAAGTTTACACCAAATTCATGTATTGGATATGTAAACAACCCCACTAAATGGCTTGAAAATGAGTCAATAAAAGTTGGGCGGAGGACAAGGGAGTGGAGGAAACCTCATTCCTCTCCCAATGCCTGAGCCACAGCCCCAGCCAACCTGAGATTCTAAGGAATTACTGCGATGCCACGGCTGATAGCAGTGACAAAAGCCTAGTCACACCGGTGCCAGAACCACCAGGAAAGAAATAAAGAAATCATTACTGGAACCTCACAACTTAATCCCTCTTTTGTGGGACAGGAATAGATTAAATTCAGTGCAAGCGAATCCTGGCTAAGTCAGAAGCTGTCCTAACTCTGGGTGCAGGGAGACAAAGACCCGATCTCTGCCCCTGTGGGCTCACAGTCCAGTTGATGGAGGTGCGCTGAGTGACCCCACAGAGGTGGACGCAGGCAGCAGCTGAGTGCCGGGATTTTCATCCACGTGGGCAGCACGCGCGTAGACTCAGTGCTCTAGGAATGAGAACCCGGGCAGGGCGATGTGTGCTTTCACTGCCGTGAGCCTAGGCCAAGTGTGTAAAGCACCAGGATAGAGGTGACACAGGGATTGTTATTAGGGCCAGACCAGCGACACAAATGCCAGCGTGCAAGCAGGCTGGGCTTAGTAAGGTCGGCACAGGTCATATGTCAAACAGTAGAACAGTGGCAAACACACAGGTGGCGGGGTCAGCACTGAGAGAGAGGGAGGCTGGCACCTGCCTTGTGTGTGACAGTCGCTGGCAGCTTGGTGGGGCCTAGAAGGGGATACCCTGCCTGACTAGGGAGGGGAATAAGAATTTCTTTATTTTTTTCCTGGTGGTTCTGGGACTGGCATGACTGGGCTTTTGTTGCTGCTATCAGTAATGGCATCACAATGCTCCCCTGGGAATAATTCAGAGAAGGCTTCCTGGAAGAGGTGACATTTGATCTGGGCTAAAGGGATAGGGATGTGTTAGGAGGGGAGGGCATTCCAGAGGGGGGGCCTTGCAGGGCAAAGGAAGGAGGGCGGGTTTTGGAAAGAGTGAGTCTGGGAGCTTGCCTGCGTTGAGTGAAGGGGAAGGGAGTGGAGTGGGTGGCAGGGAAGGTGGGCTGGAGGTGTTCTTATCAGGAACCCGAACTGGGGGCTGGAGGAGAGATGGGGTGGGGGATGGGAATGGAGCACAAGCAGGGCTGGGGTCCTAAGGCCCTCAGTACCTCCCAGAACACTGTGGGCTGCATGAAGCCTGCCCCTAGGTAGGGGACAGTGTGCTTAGGTCCCGAAAACCAGGCCTTGGGGAGCCTGCTTGTCTTCACTGCCTGGCTTTCCCAGAGGCCTCTGTCTCACTCCTGCGGACCCATTCTCTCTCTGTCTCTTTCCCTTGTCCTTGGCCTGTCCCTGCTGTCTCTCTTACCCCCTCTGTCCCTGCTCTTTTTGCCCATCTCTTGGATGCTTTCAGAAGCTTAGGAGGGAGCTGTGGGGCCTGTGGAGAGTGCTCCTGGACACACTAGGAGGTGACCTGCCCCTACTGTGTGGCCTTAGGCAAATGTCCCCACCTCTCTGTGCCTGTAGTCTGAGCCTGGCAAAAGGGACTCTGGGCCCCAGCTGTTGGCCCGTGCACTCTGCTCCGAGCATGATGTTAACTGACTTCGCCCTCACGACAGCGATGCTGCAGGGAGCCGGGAACACTCACAGCGTGCTGACTTAAAGCAGAGCTGGGAACCCCAGAAGGAGCTCTTGACATTGGGGTTTCTATGACTGGTATTGTAGTTGCTCTGAGTGATATCATATCATATTGTCTAGCTGTAACTAGTTAAAGGAAGACAGGAAGGTGTGGCTTTAGAAGTTCAGCTGCTGTGAGAACTCTGTCGTAGCAGTGGCTACCTGTCCTTGAAAACAGGGTGTGGCTATGTGAGTGGGGGTTTGGGAAATGAGCAGGTCCCTGGGATATAGGGGTCCCTGGGAGATGGGGGAATCACTGGACCAGGCCTCTGGGGGCAGCTAGTCCCTCAGTTTGGGGTGCTCAGAGGTTTAGCCTTATCTCCCCTCAAATGCCCATCCTTGGAGACATACTCTTGGGGCAGCCCTCACCCCCACCCCACCTCCAGTCTCTCCATGTCAGGAGGCGGGAGAGGTTCCACCAGCAACCAAGGCAGGGCCAGAGAGGCTGGAGCTCAGGCTGGAGCCTGAGACTTTGCTATGCTGCAGAGCTTGTACAGTTTAAGGGGTTGATCCCCCAGTATTTCTCCCCCGACCCTCTCATTTTCTTTAGTAATTCAACACTGGTGGCACAGACAGATGCAGTCACCCAGCAGGTCAGTTCAGTCAACAAACGCATATTACATGCCCTCTAGATGGTCACAGAGCTGGGTGCCTTGGAAGCAGCAGGGAGCACACAGACCAGCCCCTGCCCTTATAGGGCTCACGGTCTCCTTGGGAGACAGAGGGAGAGCAAGAAACAGACGAATAAATATACAGTCACAGTGTGCGATTATCTCAGTCATGAGAACGCTGAACAAAAATAAGAACACGTGTAGGATCCTGAAATGATGCCATCAGAGCCTCATGAGGGCTTTTAGCTCCCTGGGAACATCCTGGATGCCTTCCCTTAACCAACACTCAACACCCCCGCCACACACAGACACACACACACACACACACACCCCACATACCAGGTGACCCTCCCTCTATTCATCTTCCATGCATTTGACCTTGGAACGTAGTTTTGGGGGCCAACAGTGTATGAAAGGAAGGGAGCTTTGTGAAATATAGAAAATCAGTGGCCCTACTATTTCTTTTTTCTTTTTTTTTTTGAGGCAGAGTCTCGCTCTGTCACCCAGGCTGGAGAGCAGTGGCAGGATCTCGGCTCACTGCAACCTTCACCTCCCAAGTTCAAGTGATTCTCCTGCTTCAGCCTCTTGAGTAGCTGAGGTTACAGGCGTGTACCAAGATGCCTGGCTAATTTTTGTATTTTTAGTAGAGACAGGGTTTCACCATGTTGGGAAGGCTGGTCTCGAACTCCTGGTCTAAAGTGATCCACCCGCCTAGGCCTCACAAAGTGCTGGGATTACAGGAGTGAGCCACCTTGCCCGGCCAATGGCCCTCCCATTTCTGAGTGCTCACTACCTGCCCAGCTGAACCTCAGGTCTGCAGGTTCACTGTTATCCCCTATGGGACAGAGAAGAAAATGGAGGTGCAGAAAGGCCCGGTAACTTGCTTGAGGTCACACAGCTACTGTAACAAAAAGCCACGAAGTGAACTCAGGACTATCTGACCCCGAAGCTCATGCTCTTCACCTTTGGCCAGCGTCTCCCAAGCAAGCACCTGTCATTTATATACTGTCCTCACCTGCCCTCGACAATCGCCTTTGGCTTCTCCACATCTGCCAATGACTAGGTTGTTATGCACTTAGCATGTATCTCGGTAAATGAAAACCCTTTTGAAAGCTCAAATAAATTTGATCTATTTCTAACAGAAAACTGAGTATCACTATCCAAAGTGAAAAAAACAATATCACTTGCCATAAATAGTCAGTGATGACGAGACTATACTGACCATAGTAAGGGCGGCAATTAAGCTTAATGAGTATTTACCACATGCCAGGTTCTCTTTTACTCTCAGGAGAACCTGGCACGTAATAAGTACTCATTAAACATGTTACCCTTATTATCGTGACTATAGTCCTGTCATCATTGACTGTCTATGGCAAGTGACATTGTTTACAGAGGTGAAATGCCCTTTCCAAAGTCACAATGAAAACAAGCAGGCCAGATACGGTGGCTGACGCCTGTAATCTCAGCACTTTGGGAGGCCGAGGCGGGTGGATCGCAAGGTCAGGAGATCAAGACCAGCCTGGCCAATGTGGTAAAACCTTGTCTCTACTAAAAATACAAAAAAAATTAGTTCGCCGTGGTGTTGGGCACCTGTAATCCCAGCTACTCGGGAGGCTGAGGCAGAGAATTGCTTAAACCTGGGAGGCAGAGGTTGCAGTGAGCCAAGATTGCACCACTGCCCTCCAGCCTGGGTGACAGAGTGAGATTCTGTTTTCAAAACAAACAAACAACAACAATGAAAAAGAAAACAAGCAGAAACATGTTGGTGAACTCTGGCTAGCAAATGTTGCCTGCTTTCTTTTTAAAGGGGAGAGTAGTGAGCGGCTGGAGAGGCGTTGAAGGCATGTCAGCACTGTGCTGAGCCTTTCTCTGTGATATCTTCAGAACAATTGAGAGAAGGTAGGAAGGGGAATCATTTTCTCACCACTACCAGTGGTGTGGTAGGCAGCCCATGCTTCTAGGCAGCCCTTAACCCAGCTCTCTAGGATGCGCCAAGAAATGCCTTTGCGCTCTTTTTGAGGGTGTGTGAGTCAGATTACGATCTCTTACTGTGTCCACCTGCGGAGCCTCCCAAACCAAATGAAACAAGTTCTCCAAACTCTTCGGACCTTTTCTGGATTGTGTGACCTCCCTGGACTGTGAATGTCATGTTCTTTGCTTGTCCTGATTCCTGGGGGCCAGGAGGGAAGCATGGGGCAACCACAGGGCACCTCCCTTAAAGTCACGCACAGGGGTTGGGCTCCTGTGCTAACATTTACTCTCTTAATCAGCAGGTCGTCCAGGAGGGGAGAAAGAGGCAATTAGGAGCCCAGCCCCCTGGAGTGGGTGAGTGAGGACACCCACTGAAAGGTGGGGGTGTCACAAATACTCCTGCTGTTTTCCTTAGCTGTGGAAAGGGACATTCGGGACCCCTGCCCACCCCAGCCCGCCTCACCTTTCTGCACTTTCAGCATCTGCTGCTTCTGAGAGAGGCCACTCCTGGGTTTCCTTGCAGTCTGGGCCTGACTTCTGATTTGTTTCCACTCATTCCTCACTGAATCCCTGGTCTCCTGAGTCTCCCAACAAACCATGTCTCTGGCCCTCCCTCCTCTCTACCCCACCGCCCTGGCCTCCCCCCAGGACTTCTCATTTTTTTACCTGGGAAAATTGCTGCAATCTCCTCAATGGCTTCCCTGAATCTCATCTGGGCCCCTCAAATTCATTTTCCATCACTGTAGCTAGCACATTTTTCCTCCCCCCAACAGTTTACAATGAAAATTTTCAAACATAGAGAAAAGTTAGTTGTATAGAGAACACTATATCCAACACCTAAGTTCTACTATTAACATTGTACTGCACTTACTTCATTCAATATCTAGCCATTTGTCCAACTTATTTGTTTGATGCATTTCAAAGTAAGGATGTCTGTTCCCTCCCTCCTAAGTACTTCAGACTTAAGTTCAATATTTGTTTACAGTTGGGCTTTCTGCTCAGAGGAGACCAAGGTGCACCTTGCTTTGATCACTCAGCATCCGGGTTCAACAGACTCCAGCCACATCCTTCACACGGCCGAAGTTCAATCCCAAGGAAATCAAAGTCTTGTACCTGATGTGCACTGGTGGGGAAGTTGTGCCATGTCTGCCCTGGCCACCAAAATGGGCATCCTGGGTCTGTCTCCCAAAAATGGTTGATAGCACTAAGGCAATTAGTGTCAGGAAGGGTTTAAGGATTGCAGTGAAACTGATCATCTGGGACAGACAGGCCCAGACTGAAGCAGTATCTTCTGCCTCTGCCTTGATCATCAAAGTCATCAAAGGACCACTCAGACACAGAAAAAAGCAGAAACACATTCAGCACAATGATGAGATTGTCAGCACTGCCAACACAGGCGGCACCAATCTTTAGCCAGACAACTCTCTGGAGATAAATGATTAAATATCTGGGACATACTAACACTAGAAATTATTTGCCATTGATTTGAAATGTAAATTTTACTGGGTGTTCTGTATGTTTATTGGTAAATCCGAAAACCTATTTTGGGGGCCAAATGGTGAATAATGTAAGACAACTTGGCGTGCTAGCTGGGAGATATGATGAGTGCATTTGTATTTAGCATCCAACTAGAGAACAGTCGAGCATTCTAAGTAAAATCTAAAAAAATAACAATGCATCAGACTTGGCTGGAGATCATGGGTTTTCAACCTATGACAGATAGCCTGAGCTCCAGTCTGACTGCTGAGATTTGGATTCTGGATCCGCTGCTCACAAGCTCTGGGACTTTGGGCCTTAGAGACCCCCATCTCTGGGAAGATCAGACAGGGATCCTTAAAGGAGTTTCCGCTACATAGATGTTAGTGTTCATCCCCAGGGTGGCAGCTGGGAAGTACGGAGATGTGCAACAGCTTCCTCTAGTGGCCACAGGACATACAGTGGGAGCATTGGTGCAAGGTTAGGGGCCTGGAGAGCTTGGCTTCAGGAAATCCAGTAGTCAGCCTGGTCAGGCACTGCAGGGATGGTCCCTAAGCTCCCCAAATTCCAGTCATTCATATATCACCTCCACGACTTGTGCCATATACAGGCCACCATTACCTTTATTTACGTAATATTTTCCTTTTGGGGGTCTTACTATTTTTAAAGAAATCTATTATAACAGGAAACTTTACATATTTTAAGTTTCATCATCAACTTCCTGAAATACAGAGTAACTGCTAAGTGATGCAAATGGAAGAGAAAAACGTCATTAAGTTTTCCTGGATAGTGTGGTGAGAAGAAGAACTGGAGTCCAGCTTGCGCGCGCTCTCTCTCTCTCCCTCACTCTGGCTCTCGCTCTAGTTCTCTCTCTCATAAAAAAGAGATTGTAGTAGCATCACTCAAAGCATTCAAGACAGGCTAGCTTCCACTGACATTCTTTTCTTGTTGCAATCAGCATAAGAAAAGAATTAAAAAGGGGACAGAAACTTTTCCCCTTAGTGACTCAAGGTTGTTTTATGCTCTATCTGGGCACCATCTAAAGCCATCTCATGCCTGTCAACACTGGAGGAGAAATGACAGATGGCAGAGATGTTGAAATTGTGCCCCTCACCCCCACTTCCACTAGAGTCTTTCTGCTTTTATCTGGTCTGAATGAAGTGGGAAGGAAAAATTACCATTAAATGAATAATCAAAACAAGAATATAAAACAAAAACACTGGACTAGAGCAATTTGTACTTTCAAGGGGGGTTAAAGAATTTACCTAAGAAGGAAAGACTCATTTACTCAGGAAAGCCTGCTCGTGGGCCTTTGGCCATTGAAGGCAATGCCCAGGGTAATCTCTGGAATGCAGAGGAGTATAGTTGCTTATAATATATCCACAATTCTTTGATGCTCCCCCTTAAGAGGGAGAGCTTCATTCTCCTCTCCTTGTCTGTGGGGTGAATTTACTCACTTCTATTAAATAGATTATGGTACAAAGTGATGGTGTGTGACTTCTGAGACAAGGTCAAAAAGAGGTACTGCAGCTTCCCTCCTTCTCTCTCTCAGATCATGTGGTTTGAGGAAGCCAGAGCCATGCTGTGAGGACCCTCAAGCAGCCCAGTGCAGAGGTTCTGGTGGCCAGGAACTGAGAAGTCTCCAGCCAATAGCCACACATGTGAGCTCTATTGGATTCTCTGGCTCCAGTCAAGCCTTTGGATGACTGTGGCAAACATCTTGGCTTCAGCCTTGCAGGAGCCAGAGCCACCCACCTAAGCAGTTTCTATATTCCTGACGCACAGAAACCGTGAGATAATACATGTTATTTTAAGCCATGAAGTTTTGGGATACTTTGCTATGTATTAGTGATAGATAACTAATACAAGGGAGAAACTAGGGGAGCGAAGTGTAGCTTTAGCATATGTCAAGTGGTGATCTTCCTGGGGAGAGAGCTTCATCTGAAGCAAAGACTCAACAGCTAAAAGCTTCCTATTTCTAACCTGGGAAGACTGAGTCCCAAAGAGGAGGATGTCATGCAGTGAGTTCTGCTGTTGCCCTGCCGTTCATGCTCAAGAGGGCTGTGGGACCGTGACTGGTCTTGGCTACTGTGCATTTGGGGTCACACAGAGTGGGGGCAGTATCTGGAGTAGCACCCAGTCTCTGGCTCCTATTCCATGGCCTTACCAAACGCCCAGGCTCTCAAATGTATTCTCTGAAGGAGCAGGAAACCTTCCTTGTGCGCCTGCATCTGTGGACTTGGAGGTGCAGAGACCCCAAAGCAGGTTTCAGTTTTTCTTTCTTCTTCCTCACTTCACATCCATCTCCCCTTCCTGTCTACCTGCCCTGCTGGCTTCAGGCTCCAGCACCAGAGATGAAAACATCAGCCCAACAAGGCCCATTAAACAGGAGAGTGGAAATGGATGGACTAAGCCGCTCCACCCTGTATTTCCCATGGAATAAAATGAAAACCCTGGATACAGTGAATGAGGAAGCTCTCTGAGGGCTCTGAAAATAATAGTGGCAGGGAAATTGGGAATAAAGTCATAATTTAAAGTATGAATGATCTGTAAGTGAGTTTCCTGGGTTTTTATTCCTCTTATATTTTTTCAGAATTTATCTGCATCATAAACTTGAGCTTTAAACAAGTAAAAGTTCATGTCTTTTTCATGCTTTATAATGGCATGTCTTGACCTTTGATACCTATCAAATTATCCCTCAGGCAGGCAATTAGAATTTGGATCTAACTTCATTCAAGTTGTTGTGTGAACCAGTATCTATTCCTCTTCATTGCCAAGTAGTATTCTGTGGTATAGATGTACTGAAGTTTGTTTACTTACCTGATGAAAGGCACTTGGGTTGTTTCCAGTTTTGGAATATTATAAACAAAGTTGCTATAAACATTAAGGAATAAGGCCAGGCATGGTGGCTCATGCTTGTAATCCCGCCACTTTAGTGGGCTGAGGTGGATAGATCACTTGAGGTCGGGAGTTCAAGACCAGCACAGTTCCTTGTGCTGAGTG
Source organism: Cacajao melanocephalus (assembly GCA_963573385.1). Lineage (NCBI taxonomy): Eukaryota > Metazoa > Chordata > Mammalia > Primates > Pitheciidae > Cacajao > Cacajao melanocephalus. Next base: position 134,934 of record CAUYLG010066655.1, read on the forward strand.
CATGACAGGCATTGATATTTTGGCTGCTGTGGCACAGAACATCACTGCTGTCTGAGGGGGTAACCCCCTCACAGCTGAGAATTTGAGCCATCACAATGAGGTGTGTCCACTTCTACCTGCCACCTAAATTACCCAAGCCTCAACAGGTTATTCCACAAATACATTACTGCTTACCAAGCAGAGAACAGGGTATTACTCTGTGAATTCGGGACAAGCTCCCGTAGGAATGTTACCAATGTAACAGCTCAGACTGGCTGATCAAAAAGCCTCCAGGGCATGGTGGCTGATGTAGATGGAATGTAGGCTGAATGTTGGGGTTTGCCCCAGGCTCCTGAGGTGTCAGATGTCATCACTGTCATTGAGGCAGTGGGAACCCTTACTGGCTATTGGCTTGCTGTTATTAACTAGGTTAGTGCTTTTACTCAATCCCCTTGTGACCAATTTGCATTCACAAGGAACTGCCTGCATAGTACTTTCACTATTCTTCCGCAGGGATACCTCAACGCCCCTGCAGTATGCCACCAGTGGGTGGGGCTTGACCTTCCACAAGCCCAAGCCCCCATAGAAGATGTAGTCATCCACTGCATAAATGACATCCTGATAGTAGGGCCTATTGAAAACCAGGCCATTGATACAATAACTGATGTTGGCTGGACAATAAATCCAGATAAAGTCCAGGACTCAGCACAATAGGGGCATTTCCTAGGGGTCACTTGTATAGGAAGCCAAAAAAGTATCCCCAGTACAACTGTTCGCCCTGGTGACACTCTGTAATAAATGGGAGGCCCAACAGCTGAAAGGCCTATTTGTGTAGAGGAGACAGCATATGCCCTACCTGGGTGTTCTTTTGGCCTTCTTAGTCAAGGTGACCCACAAAACCACCAATTTTCAATGAGGCCCCTTGCAGCAGCAGGACGTGGAAGCTGTTCAACAAGCCACGGCCCAAGCACTGCCTTTGGGACCTTTGGAGCCTGCGAGCTCAATGAGACTGCACGTGTCCATGACCGCCAAGCATGCTGATTGGAGTCTGTGGCAACAGGAAACTGCCACTGGGGTGTACCAGCCTGCTGGCTGTTGGACACACGACTTGCCTGTGGTGGCCACCAGATCTGCCCCTTTTGAAGGGCAACTGCTTGCTTGCTATTGGACATTAGAGGAGACTGAGCATCTATCTTATGGCAGGAGTGCCCCCTGTGATGCTGTGACCTATACTTGGGTGCTTACAAATTCCACCAATAAAACTGGGAAAGCTCAACAGAGCTCAATCATTAAATGGAAATGGTACATCCAAGTCAACTAGGACCAGTAGACTCCATGAACAAATAGCCAGCTTCCCAGAAGCACCAAGCAACCCACAGGGGGATGCTCTGAATCCTCCTGTGGCTAGCTGGGATCCAAGATTCAAACTTGTGCCTACTGACAGTGTGACCTGGTTTACTGATGGCTCTGTGAAACTAGAAGCAAATGGGGTTCACTGGGCTGCAGCTGCCCCCTAGCCAGCAGATGGCCATCTTTTGGCTGGGATTGGAATTAGACATCCTGCCTAATGGGCTGAATTATGTGCAGTGATGACAGCTGTGCAGGCCATTTCTACCACCACGTCTTGTTACATTTTCACTGATTCAAGGGCCATTGCCAACAGCCTAGCCATCTGGTCAGGAGAATGGTAACTGAGTGACTGAACCATCACAGGATCCCTTGTGTGTGAACAAAAACTATGACAGAAGCTTGCTACCTGGAAGGGACAAATGTTTGTCACTCCTGTGGATGCTCATAGCAAAGGACCTTTTAAAATGGAATAAGGATAGAAGTCTCATGCCAACTAAGCTTGTGCCCAACGGGCAGCAACAATCGACCACTGAAGGTCCACTGCTATGATCTGGATATCATTTGTTTAATCCCTGGTGTGATGGTGTTGGGAGGTGGGGCCCAGTGGCAGGTGTCTGGGTCATGGGGGTGGATCCCTTACTGATCACTTAGTGTCATCCTCCTGGTAGTGCTGGAGTTCCTGCTGTCACAAGACTGGATTGGTTTTGGGGGGATGTATTAGCATCCATGGGAGAGGGTTGACATAAGGTCAGGATGTCCCTCAGGTTTGGACCCTCCATGCATGTGCCTGCTTCCCCTTTGGCCTTCTCTGCCAAGTTGTGGCACCACACAAAAGACCTCTCCAGAAGCTGAGCAGATGCTGGCACCATGTACAGTATACAGTGAGATATTGAGCACCACCTGTGGGTCTGGCCTGCAGACCCTGACTCAATGATGGATGGGTAAATGTACTCACACCATTACAGTGGGCTAGGGATGGTCGTCGGCTGCTCTCAGAGGGCAAAATGCAACCAGTCCTTCAAGGCTCCCTCTCCATTTATTCAGACAGATTTTACAGCATAGGTTCTAAGTTAACACACTCGTGGATAATCAACATGGTTAAGAGAATGGTTTTACAACTGATAAAAGCTTTAGGTTCTGGGGCCAGAGTAAACACTATTAACAGGTAATTCCCCTTTGATCTCCCCCTGAGAGGGCCCTCCAGAACAAAATTTACTTGAGTAAACAGAGTAAAGACAAAGGGATGTGGGGTAAACAGACTTAAACTGGAAAAGCCTTTTATCATCTCTCTTTTCTATACTAATGTAAATGAGGTGGCTGTCTTCAGCCTGTTCCAATAAAACCTTTTGGCCTTCCAAAAGGTTTGAGATGATAATCTATAACTTTCTCTAATATTTTCCGTAATATTTTGCCAGCCACCCCAAGTGAATTCCAACATTGCAGCCTGCAGAACTGTTAGCCAGATAAACCCATTTCTTTTTAGAAATTACCCAGCTCAGGTTTTTCTTTATAGCAACACAAAATGGACAAGACATCCAGCTCAGACGCGAAAATGAGTGTCCTGGAAGATGTTGAGACTAGGGACACAGGACAATCTTGTGATTCTTGCCAAGGGGCACAAATTGTTCAAAGGGAGGAATTGGGACACATTACCCGAGGGCTACAAATGGCCCCATTCTGGCTGCTTGACCACAACAGGCCTCTGGCCTCCTGCCATGGGCATTCATGTCCTCATTGCCGTTGACACCTAATCAGGCTGTGGTATTACCATTCTAGTCCAATGTGTGAACTCTGAAACGACCGTAGCTGCTCTCGAAAAGAACTATGTCATGTTTTTGGATACCCTATGGGATTTCACTCCAAGAAAAAAATATATTTTACTGCCCAAGCAGTATCTCCCAACATGACAGTGGGCTCAAACTCACGGAATATGATGAACTTCGCACACAGCCTATCACCTGCAGGCTGATGGAGTCATTGGGTGATGGAGCAGCTGACTCAAGTAGCAACTGGAGAAGGGACGTTTAGGTGGTCTGCTGATGGGCAGGTGCCCCTGCCTGACTAGGGCCGCATGCACAGTAAATACAGCAGCTCTCGTGGTAACATAGCACTGCAGCACATGCTGGGAAACACTGAGCTTGGTGGGGCTGGGGGTGGACATGGACCGGGCAGTGCTTGATGAGGCTGTGCCTGTGAAACTCCAATCTCAGTGTTATCAACCATTCTTTTTTTCTTTCTCCCTGTGGAGTGCACACCTCTGGGGTGGTTTGCGGTTTGGGCTGTCATAATGCCCCAGACAGGGCCCCTGACTTTACTCTGGTGGTGACGCTTCCCCTGGGCACCTCTCTTTTATGGGACTCCACAGAGGTGGTGGATGAAACCAAGGAGTACCAGGATGTTAGGGTCCCATTAGTGGCTTCAGGGACATCCAATCCTTCCATTCAGGTGGGCAACATTATCAGACACGTTACATTTGTGCAGGACATGATCTGCCTTCCTGGACTGGACAATTGAGGCTGAAAGTTCTGGGTCAAGTAGGAAGGGCAGTGGGTGCCCACAGAGGCAGTCTCGGTGAGGAAGGAGACCGTTAATCCTCGTCAACCTTCTCCATTGCATCTCAAAAGGAGAAGTTAGAAGTCAGCCAGAGGGGGACCAGTTGGCACCACCAGCCACGTTAAGGATAAGACCCCTACTGCTAACCACAATCCCATTTATAGATCACAGATATGGTATGGAGGAATCTTTCCGGAAGCCATTGTTTGTACTTAAATATGATCAAACCCCCACCTAAGTCACATACCCCATGCCCACTTCATGGATCAAGATCCTTCCACATGAAATGTCTAGAGTTATAAGCCCAGGAGCCTTTCACATGTAATTCCTAGACTTGTAAGCCTTTAAAAGGGCAAGAATTTTCTTTGTTGGGGAGCTCGGTTCTTAGGCAACTATGCCGCCGCTGCTCCCAGCCAAATAAATCACCCCTTATTTCCAGTTCGGTGTTGGAGAGATTTGCGGCCTTTCCTGCCTCATCAGGATGGGGACACATAGCCTGGATTGTGATACCTGGACAACCAGCATCCCAAGTAATAAACAGAAACACCTTCAGCCACAAAGTAGGAGAAGTGGGCAGAGGGTGAGGAAACAAATCTTTCCCTTTTTTGTTTCGTTAGAGTAGCTGGTAGTGCCTAGATTGACAACGAACTGGTGAAGATCAGCTGCGGCAGCAGCAGGTGGGGATTTGAAGCATTGCAGACCTGCCACCTGCGTATTTGGAGCTTCCTCCCCAGGCATGAATAGTCTACTTGTGACGTGTTGCCAATCTGATGGGGGTCCCAATGGGAGGGTGACACCCTCAACGCGGGCTCAGATCCACGGGTACCGAATACCCTGTGCACAAAGCTTACCTCAAACATAGGCATATGTTCTAATGGGCTTTTCTTAGAGATTAGCAAATTGGGCAGCATCCCATCTAAAGATTTAGAAAGGCTCCTGTGAGCTGAGCAGAGATGGGCTTTATAGGTATAAAAGAAGCAGAAGCAGGGAACAACAACAAAAAAGTAGATCGATCATCTCAAAGTTACTTTCCTTATAGGATTAAAGAAGAGGGAACTTCCTTGCCCTGCTGGCTCAGGTAGACTGGGCCCCTTCTGATTGGTTGGAAAACTGGCCTGCTTTTAAAGTTTAGTTTGATTACACGATGACAAGCATGAGTGGCTCCATTCTGGTTTGGTCTAGTCTGCTGGGCCTAGCACAGGAGCTCAGTTGAAGAGTGGGCTTTTCTAGTTTTCATTTAACACAATTCTGCCTTTATCTTTACTGCTTACATAAACACAGCTCCCTGTCAGCACATGGCTTCCTAGAATCCTAGGAGTATGTTGAAGATTTTCAAAGCTCACATAGATATCTTATTCTCCAGCTTTTCCTTGTCAGCTTTTGGGTTGGTCTTTTGTTTGCCCCAGATGTTACACCCCCTCAGGCAGCTGTGATGTTAAATAGTTGCCTCTGTTTTTTGACAAATGTGTTTGGGAGAAAAGGCTGCTCTGCTGTCAGGTCAAGTAATGGCAACCATGAGAATGGGTCTTCCTGGGAAAACAATGAGCAGATCAAACAATGACAATCCTCTGCGAATGAGTTGCTCTCACTCCCTCCTCACCTCTCCAGTGGCTACTGGGCTGTTGCTTTTCACCAAGATTGGGGGCTTTCATTTTGAAGTTGGCTGTGGAGCTGGGGCGTGGGGAGATGTGACTAGGAGAAGTTAAAATGCCATAAAACTCTCTGCTCTTGCTGAGATTCCATAATTTATGTTGAATAAACTCTCCCCAGATTGCTGCAAGCTTTGGTTAATTTCCAGAGCTCTGAAAATGTTAGTTAAAACCATTTCTGTCAGTTTTCTCATTGCTTTCATGTAGGAAAAAATTTTCAAAGACCTTTCCTTTGCCACGTTCACTGACGTAATCCCAGAGAGTTTTTTTGTTTTGTTCTGCTTCTTTGTTTTTCTTTGAGACGGAGTCTCGCTCTGTCACCAGGCTGGAGCGCAGTGGTGTGATCTTGGCTCACTGCAACCTCCGTCTCTCAGGTTCAAGCAATTCTACTGCCTCAGCCTCCCGAGTAGCTGGGACTAAAGGGGCGCACAACCACACACAGCTAATTTTTGTATTTTTAGTAGAGACGGGGTTTCGCCATGTTGACCAGGATGGTCTTGATCTCCTGACCTCGTGATCCACCCACCTCGGCCTCCCAAAGTGCTGGGACCACAGGCGTGAGCCATGGGCGGCTGGCCCCAGAGAGTTTTTAAAATGTGAGTGTTTTCATTCTTTAAATGGCATAACTGTGTTTTGACTAACCTGGCTACCTGGCAGGGTATCTTGTAGCCAGGGGAATTCTAGACTAGCTAGTTAGAAATTGAACTTGTCAGCTAGGGGAGGACCCTTCTGTGGGCTATAGGAAGAAATCCAGGGGAGCAGGGGGAAAATTGTATCCAGAGATGGCCAGGGGATGGGTGTGAGGTGGGAACACAGTTCAGTACCATGGCCAGAAAGCACCAGGCCCAGCGCAGATGGTCCTAGGTGTGTGTCCCTGTGCTCATCCACCTTGGTCCTTGGGGCCTCAGCCACAGGGGACTCTCAGTGCTGACTCAGTGCCTGCCCAGAGGGGACCTGCAGGTAGCTGATTCCTGGAGCCTCTCCAGCACAAGCAGGCCCCAGTTGCTGGCTTTCTATTTAAAAGGTCCTGCACTTCCGTTCAGCACCTAGGTGGACATTCTCAGCGCTCATTCAGCTGCTTGCTGGGATTTAATTGCTCATCTGAGCTCAGAGATCTTTTGTGGGTGTGGAATATGCTTCCTTTCTTTTTTTTTTCCTTTTTTTTTGAGATGGAGTCTTGCTCTGTTGCCCAGGCTGGAGTGCAGTGGTGCGAACTTGGCTCACTGCAACCTCCGCCTCCTGGGTTCAAGTGATTCTCCTGCCTCAGCCTCTCAAGTAGCTGGGATTACAGGCATGCATCACTATGCCTGGCTAATTTTTGTATTTTTAGTAGAAATGGGGTTTCACCATATTGGTCAGGATGGTTTCAATCTCTTGACCTCGTGATCCGCCTGCCTCAGCCTCCCAAAGTGCTGGGATTACAGGCGTGGGCCACTGCATTGGGCCCTGCTTCCTTTCTTAAATTCTTTCTGAAGACACATGATAGCATCATACAATAAATCTTGAAATCTGAACTATGGGGCTGTCCTTCTATGATGCCATGTTGATTGATGGCAACAGTAGGTAGAGATAGCGGCAGGTCTGGACTTGATGATGGATGTTTGGCAGGGGTTGGGGAATGGGTAGGTCCCTGGTTTATTACCCTTAGAATCAGAAAGATTTGAGAAACATGAACTTGAATCTGCTCATTCTCACAAGGTCAACAAGGTCTCCCAAAGAGCAAGGGACATGGTTTTCTGTAAAGTCTGGGGTGTTTCCAGTCTTTGATTGGAACTTTGGTCTCCTTGTGGCCTTGGGCAGGTCATTCACACAACCCCAAGGCCTCAGTATCTCATCTGTGTTATGAAAAGGTTGGACTAGTCCCTAAAAACCTCAACAATGAGAGCATATGTATTTTTTATTTGAGGGTCAATGTTCTTCAGCCTGGGTAGCCTCATTCCTTTTCCTTCTTACAGTCAGTATTTCATAAATCTTTTCTTTTCTTCTTTTTTTGGGGGTGGACAGGGTCTTGCTTTGTCACCCAGGCTGGAGTGCAGTGGCGTGAACATGGCTCACTGCAGCCTCGACCTCCAGGGCTCAAGCAATTCTCCGCCTCAGCCCAAGTAGTTGGGACTACAGTCACATGTCACCATGCCTGGCTAATTTTTCTATTCTTATTATTTCTTTTGTAGAGATGGGATCTCCCTATGTTCCCCAGGCTGATCTCAAACTCCTGAGCTCAAGCGATTTACCCTCTGCCTCCTGGGCTCAGGCAATCCTCACACCTCAGCCTCCTGAGTATCTGGGTCCACAGGCACACGCCACCGTGCCCAGCTAATTTTTGTATTTTTAGTAGAGAGGGGGTTTTGCTATGTCAGCCAGGCTGGTCTCGAACTCCTGGCCTTAAGTGATCCACCTGCTTTGGCCTCCCAAAGTGCTGGAATTACAGACGTGAGTCACCGCACCTGGCGTTCATTGCAGTTTTAGTTTGCATTTCCCTGATACAAATCTGCCATTTTCACTCCTGGCGTGGCAAGCTTGTGTGTCATTAACTGTACCTGGAGTGTTACATCTACCCTGAACTCCTTATTCCTCTTCCTAAGGCCACCTGGGCCAGCCTTCTGACATCCACACACACTTGAACATCTCCCTGACCTGATCAAGACTATTCAGACCTATAAAGTAGAAGCCGAACTCTGTACTATGGCGCTAACCACCCAGGCCAGGCTCTTTCCAACCCAGGAGCCCTCAAATGATGATGAAGGATGACAAGGCCCCCAATGCAGAAGAAGAGCCATTTTATTAGGTGAGCATGTGGGATTTTACACATGCCTGGTGGGAAAGGAGGGGGAGCAGGTTCCTCGGAGAGAAGGCAACTGTGTCATCTTCCAGCACATGGGCCAGCCAACTGTGAGCCCTGGGGAGCTGGACAGAGGGAATGGACTGAGCAGCAAGAAATGATTCTGTTGGGGAAGACCCCAATTAAGATGGAGACTCAAGGCCAGTGAGTATTACTGGTATTGGCTCATCATCAAACTCATGCCCCAAAGGCATAGGAGGCTGAGACCCTGGGCAAGGTATCAGGCTTGGGATCAGGGCTCCGTGTGCATGTGTGTGAGTGAGTGTGTGTCTGTGTACCCACGTGTACTTGTGTGTGGTGAGTCCACCGCTGTGTGCGTGTGTGTGAGTGTGCTGGCGTGAGAATGCATGTGTCTGTATCAGTGGCCGTGTGTCAGGGAGGTTGCATGTGTGTTTCTCCACCTCTGCCAGCTTTTCTGTGGGTTTCTCTGTGCAGCCCTGAGTGTGCCTCTGTAGATGCTTGTCTCTTCCTTTGGATGTCATTGTCCCAAGCCCCCCACTGCCTTCTACCAGGAAAAGAACAGCCAGCCCCCAAAATCCTGGGGAGTGGGAAGCGGCACTCACCAGCTCAGCAGAGGCCAGGCCCCTTCCTGGAAAGCTTAGACCTTGATGACAAACTGTAGTCCATGGATCAGCATGTCTAGAAAAACAAACAAACCAGAAAACAGACAAGAGTCATGATCTCAACGTGAAGGACCCCACATTCCTCGAGTTGGGGGGCAGGGAATGGAGGCCTCTGGAGATCCGAGTGTGTTCAGCATACTTGGAGGAAGCTAGGCCTCCTTCTACCAACCAGCCCAGCTGTCCTCAGTGTCAAGGCTGAGGCAGATGAGGTGTCTATCTCAAAACTATCTGGATAATTCTGGTGAAAAAGGAACCCAAAATGGAAAGAGTTGAGGCCAGAGGGACCTAGTATCCCAGAGCGTGCAGGGAAAAAACTCCTTAGGGGAAGTTGCAGCTCCTGCAGTGGGGTACAGAGGGATTGAAAGCAGGTACTTACTGACAATGTCATGTACCAGGGTGACGTCCAAGCCACTGAGAACCTCATTGACCAGAGGGCACACCTGGCCGGGGCAGAGAGGGGTGTTAGGCACAGCGGTTCCCTGGAGCAGCCGAATCCCCAGACGGGGTTCTCTGGGGAAATTTCCTGTCATTTTTCCGTGTGAAAGTGATTCTAAGCAGTCCCACAGATCAATGGCCACACATGCACATCAGGTAGAAGGAGAAACTGGAGGCATGAGGGATATTGTGAAGGCCTCAAATCACACAACAAGCCCCGTGTTCCCTGTGTGACATCACATCTGATTCTAAGTAGAGTGGAGGGCTCTGGTTATAGGAGACACCCAAGTGTAGGCTGGAAGACTGCCTGTGGTCATAGAAGGCTGGACAGGGAACTTCTCAACTTCTCAGAACAGAGGCCAATCCATTTCAGCTTCAGTGTGGACAGGCAGGGCCTGGCCTAGAGCAGAGACTCATCAATGCGTTTGGAAGGATGTAAAAAAGAAACATGGACAGATGGATCAATGGACAAACAGATTGATGAATGGAAGTTATTTATCAAATCCAGGGACTCAGACCTACTCAGCCCAGGGCTTTCTTTTAGTGTGAGAGCTCTCACACCCAAGGATCAGAGAATGCCCACCTTGCCCACTTACCTTGCCCTGAACCAGTTCAGGCAGGACTTTATTCAAGATCCCTGTGAGGCTGTCCAGAAGACTTTGGATGGGGAGGGGGCCAAGTCTGAAAGAGAAAAGTCATGGGCCTGGAGTTGGTGTGGAGGAGGCTCCAGAGGGGCCACTGTGAACCCCACAGTCTCAACACTCAGTCACTGAAGCTGACCGTTGTCCATCTACACCTGCGTGCAGGCCGACAGCAAGGGTCCTATTGAAAGGGAGTCACGTTTGTGTACAGCAGTGCACACTCAGGTCTGTGTAGAATAAACACATGGTTCTCAGAAAAAGCAGGTGTCAGTAAGGCTTTGCAGAGTCCATAAATGAGTGAATACTACTTAGTATGTAGTTGTCATGAGAATCCAATGAGATGACACATGTGAAGCTTATGTGTGTGGTCATTAAGAGTTAACCACGTGGGAAACTTTTGTGCGATAGTTATGACATAGTCTCCCCATGTGACAGGTAACTGAAATAAGTAACCTAGTTTGGATCCATGTCTATTTTACCCTTTACTGGGAAAAGCACTTTCACACCTATTATTTTGGTAGATTCTATCAAAAACCACAATGCAGTTCCATATTGCAGATAAGTAAGCTTAGACCTAAATTGGAGAAGCACTACCCAGGTTCACACAGGAAGCCCTCTATCCCCATTCCCCTATAATCCACAGTGTTTAAACTCCAATTTCTTGTTGCTAGATCCAGCATAAAATTGGTTGGCTTGGTCTAAGAAGGTGATATCCTTCTTATCTATCTATCTATCTATCTATCTATCTATCTATCTCCCATCCGTCCATCTATCTGTTGATTCTTCTCTCTATCCACTCAACCATCTAACCATCTGTCATTTCATCCATCCATCCATTTGTCCATTCATCCATCCATCCATCCATCCATCCATCCATCCATCCGTCCATCCATCCATCCATCCTTTTCACTCTCCCTCCCTCCCATCCATCTTCCACCCTTTCAGCCTCTCACTCATCTATTCTGTCATTGTCCCATCTTTCCAACCATCCATCCATCATCACACCCTGTTATCTCTGGGCAGGAGAAGCTGCTCCTCTGGCCTCACCCATCAAGCAGAGAGATTTGCAGGCTTCCAGGGGAATGGGTGCAGTCACCAAGGACCAGGTGGATCCTCTCATTCTTATCTCTCATGGCTAAGATTTCTGCAGTGATGTTCAGCTTCACAGCCAGCCTCAACAGATTTGCACCAACCAGGGGCCTGCAAAGGAAACAGCCCCACTGGTATCTGGCTCCACCACATTCCAAGAAAGAATATTATTTTCTCCTTGGCAAGAATGCCAGCCTCACCTCACTCCATCTTGCCTACAGTTGTACTTATGTCATTTTCTATCAGGAGAAACAAAGGCTCAAGAGGTCAACTGACTTTCCCAAGTGACCCAAGGTCATTCAGCATAGCAGCAAATGAGCTGAAGTTGGAGGCTCAGGTCTGTTAGACCCCAATACCCCCGTTATGGCTACCCATGGTCACCAGGGTCTTCCTTAGTGAGCCATCCTCCCATCCCCTCTTGGGACCCACTCACGTATTCACTTGGAGCTTGATGCCGAGAGGGATGGTGACATAGAGACGGTGGCCATCAGGGCTCTGCACAAGGCCAAGTTCCAGCAGCTGGGGGTCAGTGACCTTTATACTATTCAGGGAGTAACGTTGGAGGGAGAAACATTAGCTCCTGTAGCTCCAAACCCAGAAAGCATCTTTAACCCAACAGTACCCATCCCAGAGGTAGAGCTCCCCACCCAGGATAGGGAGACAGGAGGGGAGTCTTGTGGCCCAAGCCACATGGATTCTGAATCACACACAAGTCTTTTCCAGCCTCTTCTGTGGAACTGATCTGACACACACATGGCCCTTGACTCATCTCCAGTCTGTGAGCTATTCAGGACAGCAACTGTGTCTGGATTATATTTATGTCCTGTATGCCAGCTCAGAGCCTTACAAAGAAAGTGGCTACTTCATAAGTTTTGGCTGTGGATTAATGGGAAGGTGGGAAGTGGCTATGTGGGTGGATGGGTGGAAGAGTAAGTGATTAGGTAGAAGGATAGATGAATGGATGGATGGATTGGTCAGTGGATGAATAGAAGATGTGGGTGCAACTGGAGTAAATCTGCACAAACATTTATGGATAAGAATCACCCAACCTGTCAGGTGGCCGATCACCAAAGTTTATCCTGGGGGCTGAGGAGCAGGAAGTCAGGGAGAATGCAGAAAGGGTGGAAGGAAGCCACTCTCCCATTGTCCTATCTTCCCAACCATCCATTCATCATCACCCTCTGTTGTCTCCAAGAGAAGCCAGCCCTCTGGCCTCACCCATCAAGCAGGGAGGCTATTTGATGGGTGAGGCCATTCACTGAGCCAACCACTGTGCCACATGATTCACACCTTTTTGAGTCCTCCCAATAGACTTCTCTGTGGGTTCTATCAACTCTATTTTATAGATGGAGAAATCAAGCACAGAGAGACAGAGTGTCCTGTCCCAGGTCATCCAACAAGCACATTTGAAAATTAAAGTCAAGAAGTCTGTTTATCTGTCTCCAAGTCAGGGAGCAAGACCCCGGGTGGGTAGGATCTTGGAAATGGCTTTGATGCAGTCCTATCCAGGACCCAGGCTCTCCCAGCTCACTGGCATCAAGCTTCCATTCTTGCTTTTTGCTTTGAGAGCTCTTGGGTGTCTCACGGGAAACACAATGTTAGACCTTTCCATGGGCATCACACTGTTCTTCATCACACTGATATCATCAAGGTGGAAAGGTTACACTCTCGCTTACATCAAAGGCCATCTGTGTTCTAAGGGATTTCACAGGTGGGGAGAAAAATATGACCACACTGTAGTGGGAAGAGCCTTGGCTTTGACTTAGGTAGGTAGAGTGAGAGCCCCACTCACTTGGCATCACTCTAGCAGTATGAACACAGGCACCTCTGTGCCTTGGTTTTCCCATTTGCAAACTGGAGATGATTAAATTGACCTCAAAGGGTTGTCATGAGGATTACAGATGATGCTGGGGCCTCAGGAAGTGCCTAGAACTGAGGGCATTGCTGGTTTGGGGAGAACTTGTGTCCCTGCCAGACTGGAGATGGTCTTAGAACTGAACCCTGGTTCCAGCTTCAGGCCACCCCCTCACTGCTTCAAGGCCACTGCCAGGGGCTGGCGGGTTCCCTGGCAGAAACCAAAGCTCTATTTTAGAACAACTCACTCAATGATGTTGTTCAGGCCAGGGATCACTGACGTCACTTTTCCAAGCAGTCCCCCAAGGAGGCCACCAGAAGTGCCTCCTCCAGGCTTCAGGATGTCCAGGAGCGGAAGGTTTTCCAGAATGCCCAACAGGCCCCCAGAGAGCAGGCCATTGCTGAGGGCTGGAAATGGGCATAAAGGTCTGTGGGGGTCAGATCTGACAATTCCAGACCCTCAGGCTCCCTCCCCCTCCCACCTTTGCAGGGTTGGACACACACACATACACACACACACACACACACACACCTGAAAGAGGTTGTCACAGACTCACCATTTGTCAAGATTCCTGCGAGACCTGTGGGACTCAAGGGCAGGGCTGGATTAACATTCAAGGGCAGGGTCTGGTCCAGGGGTATGGGCAGGCCTCCAAACTGGGCCATGGTCTGGGCTATCAGCCCGCAGAAGACAAGGAGGCCCCCAGTTTGAAACATCTTTGCTCTTGGTATCTGTGAACAGAATGACAAGTCCAACATGTCATGGATATCAGAGAGGAATTTATCCACATCTACCCGTGCCACGTGGGGCGGTGGGCTTGTCATTCGTTTGCTCCCCAGAACACCAGGAGGTGACCAGTCATAGCTAACACTGCTGAACAATTTCTCCTTGCCAGGAAACAGGCTGACTGCTTTACACAATTTCGTCTTCATCACAACCCTAAGACATGGGCACCTGTTACCTGCATTGCACAGGTGAGGACTGCTGGTCAGGGGTCTACAAAACAGACAGCCCTACTGGTATCTGGCTCCACCACATTCCAAGGAAGAGGGTTTTTTTCTCCTTGCCAAGAATCCCAGTCTCACCTCACTCCATCTTGCCCACAGTTCACTTGTCTCATTTTCCAGTAAGAGAAACCAAGGCTCACAGACGTCAAGTGAACTTGCAGTTGGAAGTTTCAAATGCACTCCCACCCCCTCTTGAAACCCACTTACGTACTACTGAGTGTGGGTAACTTTCCCCAAGTTCACAAGTACGCAGTGGAGAGAGGATTAGAAGCTAGAGCCATGTGAACCCTCTGTTGAATTAAGTAACCATCAGATTTATTCTCCAATCAGACTTGCCTCAATGGCTTGAATCGCTGCTCTTCAGACAAAGCAAATGAGAAGGGTTAAACATGCAAGTGCTGAAGAGCTGAGCTGTTTTGCATCATCTCTGTTCAGTCCTTTGGCCTGAGCTCAGGCCATGATGGTTTGTGGATGCCCTTGAAAGTCACACAATATAGGGGTCGCATGGCCACAGCCACCATCTCATGCAGACCTGTGTTGGGGAATTCCTGGGGCCATCCAAAGTCTTCATTGCATGCAAAGAACTAGGGGACCAGAGAGGGGTATGACTTTCCCAACATCATATGATGAATTGATGGCAGAGCTGTGGTTGAAGGCAGGTCTCCCTGCAACCCTCCCCTCACTCAACACACAAACATGCGTTCTATCGTTTTGACACCATTCTCTTCTCCGTAAAGCCACTCGGGATGGAATTCTGGGCAATCCCTGAGGTCTGGCTCGCAGACCTCTCACAGGTCTATTTTGCAGCCACAAAGTTGTCCACAGCCAGTGCTAGTACCTACACTTTGAAGACGACTGATGGCTTTGTGCAAAATTCCATCTACTGGCTGACTCAGCTAAAGCTCCATCCTTATGGTGGAAGGCTGGAAATGAAAGGTCTTTTTGTCCAAAGAGCCAGACGTGCCCATCTTAGGGAGGTAACTTTGACCAGGGCCTCTGAATCTCTTTTGTGCAACAGACCCTTTATGAATCCAATGGAAGCTGAAGATCCTAGTCTGAGAAAAATGCATCAAAATGTATAAAATTGGGTGAAGAATTTTAGGAGGTTTCTGGATCATCTGTATCCACATCGGTAACATCAATTTAAACCTTTTGCCTTAGGGGCTTTGATTTAGGGCATGAATAGTGCTCATTTCTGTATCAATGTTACTGATCTCTTAGGACAGCAGAGTGAATGGCCATCCCCACATCCCTGACATTGGCTGCGTCTGTTTCTTTTGCCCAGCCCCCAGCGAGTGGTCTTGAGTACAGTCTGTCCACCCCACAAGGAGGAGCCTGAGATCCCTGCCGTCAAGGATAGCAGAGGGGCCGAAGAATGGATGGATCTTACCTGGACTTCTTAGAGGTCTCAGCAGCTGTCCCGGTCTCCTTTCTCTCCCCGACTCACTTCTGCTGAGGAGGCAGCCTCTTTTATAGTGTAGGGACCAGGAAGCGTGTGATTGGGTGATGGGCTTCTAGATAATTGAAAATTCTGCAATCTGGTGGTGTCTTTCAGGGCTCTCCAAAGTAAATAATTGCCAGTCACATTAGCAGGTGGGACAGTTAAGCTATTTGGTCGACAAGACAAACAGAGAAAAACCTGAGATGGGATGTTACTCAAGACTTTATGGTTTTCTGAGCGGAGCCAAGGTTGGGGACCCACGCTCCCAAGGTAGCTTGGAGCAGACAATCAAAGCCCAGGAAGGGACCTCGGTCTCATCTCTTGTTCCCTTTCCTCTCCTGGGTTTTTTTTTTTTTTTTTTTTTGCTCCAATGGGAGGATTCTTTCTCCTAAAGTGTCAAAAGAGTCACACTACATCCTACATCTGGGGTGTGTCTCAACTCCAGGGCATGGGTCTCCTGTTCCAGAGCCCCTACTGCAGGTCAGGAGCTCTCTGTCCTCACGACAACCCCGGGAGGGAGAGGTTACTGCTCCTCTTTTACAGAGGAGGACACTGAGATCCAGTGGGGACAAGTGCCCAAAGACCCAGAGAGGATGCGGCAGAGTTAGAATGCAACTCACTGGAGAACGAAAACAACAAAAACAAGGCTAACAGCGCACAGTTGCCGAGTTCCTGCTGTACGCCTGGCCTGCTGTGGCGTTCACATGTAGCATCTCACAAAACCCTCCCAGCCCCACGTGAGGCGGGAATGAGTATTCCTGTTCTACAAGGGAGAAACTGAGGCTGAGTGTGAGGCGAGCTGTCTAGAGATGCACTGCTGGCCTGGGGTGAGACATCCACACTCGGGTCCTTTCCCTGAATCACTGCGCTGAGAGACGGAGGTGCCTCTCCACACTTGCTGGCCGTTTTGATTTCCCCATGCTTTCGTGCTTCCCTTTTTATTTTTTAAATTTACGTTTAATTTTTATTTTATTTTTTTTAAGATGGAGTCTTGCTCTGCCGCCCAGGCTGGAGTGCAGTGGTGTGATCTCGGCTGACTACAACCTCTGCCTCCTGGGTTCAAGTGATTCTCTTGCCTCAGCCTCCCGAATAGCTGGGACTACAGGTGAGTGCCATCATGCCTGGCAAAGTTTTTGTATTTTTAGTAGAGACGGGGTTTCAACATGTTGGCCAGGCTGGTCTCGAACTTCTGACCTCAGGTGATCTGCCTGCCTTGGCCTCCCAAAGTGCTGGGATTGCAGGCATGAGCCAGTGCACCTGGCCACTTCCCTTTTTATATCCTGGAAAAGTCTTTCCAGGTTCCCAGGCCTGAGGGATCCTGTGGCATCCGGATCTCTATCCTACCCTTTCTTCTACCCTTCCCTAAATGGAGTAGTCAGCATTTATCCCCACCACTGGGGCCTTTGGAGTCTGTTTAGCAGATGAAAAAATGAAGACACAGGACGGCCAAGGTCCTGGACCAGTGAGCGCAGCTCTTACCCTGCAAAACCTAACACCTTATAAGCAAAAGTGGAGAGTGAAGGAAGAAATGTGCATTTATTAAGCACTTACTGCATGCCAGGTGCTCTCCATATTTGAACCTCATCTTCTTCGGGAGTGGTTGGTATTGTTGTCTCTCATATGTTGGATGAGGAGACTCAGGATCAGAAAGGGTGACTGCTTCCTGGGGACACACAATGAGTGAGTGTTGGAGTCAGTTGACCCCGCCGCCCTCCATGTCTGTCTGAGTCCCTGGTAATCAGCGGGCCACACTGCCTCCCTCACACTAGGCCTTTGCCGGCCAGCTCCACTGCTCTCCAGAGTCTGGGTGGTGCCTCCAAGGGTTTGGGGCTGTGGCTTTGAACTTAGTTATCCATTCAAGGTCCTTGCTGGACTCTGCCCATGTCTTGAACATGGCAGTCATCCTCACAGTGGTCCCACCGTATAACTCTTTTGGGTTGGATCAGGTTGCTACTATCCTTGTGGGGAAACCAAGGCAGACAAGGCAAGGAAGTAGTTGAGTCTGTGCAGCCAGTTAGTGAAAGCTTACACCCTCTGGTTTGAGGCCGGGACGCTGTGTCTGAATTGCAGCAGGAAGCAGGTGAATTTGGGCTCAAACAGCCCTGGTTCAACTCCTCCAGCCCTGGGCAACAACTTCCTCACCTGTAAAATGGGGAGAGTAAATTCTGCCTTACATTTCACAAACTTGGGCATCCACACAGCTTTCTGATTTATCTATACTTTACCATTTCAAATGCCATTTTGCTCAGTAACGGAAATGTCCCCATTTCCCCCTGGGGTTTCATGTCTGCGCTATGGGCTTCGTTTGTGCCAAGGAGGCTGGCTGTCCCTGTTTTTGGCTGGCAATACAGAGACAGCCACATGCCATCTGCCCCTAGCTTGCAGAGACACCATACTTCCCTCCTGGTGAAAGTTCCCTTTGGATTTAGTGTTTACTTTCAGCTCCTTTGTAAGACACAGAATCGTTCTGCTGTTCGTCAGTTCCTTGAGCCTGACCCAGGACTGTGGGGGACTGCCCAAGCCCACCTGCCTGGATCCACCTAGACCCCCCGTGACCCCTTTCTCCCTGGGGTCTCATCCCTCTCCCTGCTCTGGGAGGGAGCGTGGACATGGACACCCTCTGTCCCTGGATCCCATACACGTGCCTGGGCTTCTGTTCCCCGCCTTCCATGGCCAGGTCTTCCTGGGAACAGCAAGGGCCCGAGGCCCCATCAGAATCCACCAGAACTACACTCCTTCCGGTTCTCCTGGACCCTCATACTTCACCAACCCAACATAGCGCATTTTCTGGTCTTGGGGTCAGGAAGCCTTGCTTCAACACATTACGTGTGTGCTATTCTCAGACTCTTTTATGCCCTGAGTTTAGCAAGTCAAAAGCCAAGATTATAAAAACAAAAAAAATTACAGTAAAATTGATGTCTTCTTTTAGTGGTATGGTCCTTTGAGTCTTACCACATGTATAGTCAGCCACCATCATAATCAGGGTACAGAACAGTTCCATCCTCCCAAAAAGCACCCTCATGGGTCCCCTTACAGTCACACCCTGCCCCCACCCACTGGCAACCACCTGGTTTTGTTCTCTATCGCTCCCACTTTATAAAAAACCCACGCTCTTGAAACTCAAGAGCCTCCTTTCTGCTTCTGTGGATATCGCGTTGCCCTGAGGCCACAGGGACTGCAGGCTCCGTGCCCTGAAGACGGGAAATGTCTCAGGGCACCTGGGAACAGGTAGAAGGACACACCGCGAACATTTTAAGAGGTTTTCCCACACTGGTGATGTCAATGCCCTCTCCATGTGTTTCTCAGAAACTCTAGGTTGTTCCTTTCCTTCCTACTTCTCAGATGGCAACTGTGTTTGGGAACCTTTGCTCAGGTTGTTTTGTCAATCAAGAGATCCATTTCTGGCCAGGCATGGTGGCTCACGCCACCTTAGGAGGCCAAGGTGGGTGGATCATTTGAGGTCAGGAGTTCAAGAACAGCCTTGCCAACATGGTGAAAACCCGTCTCTATTAAAAATACAATAATTAGCTCAGTGGTAGTGGCTTGCACCTGTAATCTCAGCTACTTGGAAGGCTGAGGCAGGAGAATTGCTTAAGCCTGGGAGGTGGAGGTTGCAGTGAGCCGAGATTGTGCCACTGAACTCCAGTCTGGGTGACAGAGTAAGACCTTGTCTCAAAAAAAAAAAAAAAAAAAAATAGAAAGAGAAAAGAGAGAGAGAGAGATCCATTTCTAAAGGGCAGAATTGGTGTGATTTTTCAAAGGGCTCTGACCTATGCAAGGTGTATTCTCTAGAATGTGAGAATCGGATGCAGGATCTGCTCCCCAGGAGAAAGGTCAGGGTGGGGACTGAGTTTGAGAGGGTCCTCAGATGGCCTTGGAAGCTCCAGAGAGTTCCTAGAGAGCTAGGAATCCCAAGTTAGATGAAAAAAATATATATTCTTCAGTATGGTTTGCTTCAGGCAAGCTTCCCTTGCCTTTGCGATTAATCTTTGCACTTGCATGTAAAGTGCAAAAAAAAAAAACAAAAAACAAAAAAATAACCTACTACTAATGATAAACAACCTTTTGTGAGACACTGAAGCTTTATGCCACTTGTAACAAGCCTGTGGGGAAACTGAGGCTCAGGGAGGGCAGTGACCTGCCCGGGGTCACCTCAGCTGGGAAGAGGTAAAGTCAGACTGTCATCTGGGCTTCAGTGCTTACTTCAAGTGCAAGTTTGCATCACAGTTTTCAGTTCCGAAAGCACCTGCTCATCTTCCCTGGAGCCCTCCTGTTGGCAGAGTGCTTCTCCCCAACTCTTTTTTTTTTCTTTTGACACAGTCTTGCTCTGTTGCCCAGGCTGGAGTGTGGTGGCACCATCACAGCTCATTACAGCCCCAATCTCCCGAGCTCAGGTGATCCTTTCGCTTCAGCCTTCTGGGCAGATGGGACTATAGGTGTGCACAACCACACTCAACTAATTTTCATGTTTTCTGTAGAGACAGGGTTTGCCATGTTGCATAGGCTGGCCTGAACTTCTGGGCTAGAGTGATCTACCTGTCTTGGCCTCCCAAAGTGCTGGAATTATAGGTGTGAGCCACCATGCACAGCCTTAAAAAATTTTTATTGTAGTAAGAACACTTCACATGAGATCCATAGAGTTTTTTTTTTTTAACAGAGTCTTTCTTTCCCTTTCTCTCCTTCTTTCTTTCTCTCTCCTCCTTCCTTCCTTCCTTTTTCTTTCCCTTCCTTCCCTCCCTCCCTCCTTCCTTCCTTCCTTCTTTCTTTCCTTCCTTCCTTCCCTCCAACAAAGAGTCTTGCTCTGTCTCCCAGGCTGGAGTGCAGTGGCATGATCTTGGCTCAATGCAACTTCTGTCTCCCAGGCTCAAGTTATTCTCATGCCTCAGCCTCCCAGGTAGCTGGGATTATAGGTGTGTGCCACCACGCCCAACTAATTTTTGTATTAATATTTTTAGTAGAGACGGGGTTTCACCATGTTGATCAGACTGGTCTCAAACTCCTGACCTCAGGTGATCTGCCCACCTCAGCCTCCCCAAAGTGCTGGGATTACAGGCATGAGCCACCACGCCTGGCCTTAACAAAGTTTTAAGTGTACAATACAGCACTGTTAACTCTAAGCATGATGTGTGTGACAGATCTCCAGGACTGATTTGCTGCACCCCCTCTTTGAGCCTCAGTTTCCTTGCTTATGTCACAGAGCTAACGACATCTACCTCCTAGGGCTGCGAGAGGGCTGCAATTTGGGGAAACACATATAGCTCCCAGCCCAATATGGCTCAGAGTCAGTGCCTGGTAGTGGGAGGGCATGGAAGTTACAAGGCACAGAAGGGCAGAGCCTGGACTGAGGTTCTGAACATTTGGGGCTGAATTTGGGCCTTAAACCATCCCCTAGTGTGGACCCCAATATCCTAATAGAAGTCCATTGTCCAATAAGCCCTTCCGGAAGGAAATGTAAGGAGTCCATGTTCTGTGAACCTTTAAATGAAAACAGAATGCCAGAAACCCAAGGAGGTCCCTACGGGAAGCCCTGTGCCAGTGCAGGAGGGGTCAGGAGGAAGGCAGACAAAAGCCGCCTTCACCCATGAACCAGGCAGCCTTGTTGGGGACCAGGCCTGGCCCTCCTGTGTTTGCTCTTTGAATCATAAGCAGGAAGAACCCCACAAGCTCAAGGCTGGCAAGAGGAATGCTAGCGTTTAGGGTTGCAAATCCCCGGTGAAGCATTTCGGATTAGGGAGCTTGAACTGAAAGATGGAGACGTGAGATTCTCCTGCCCTATTCTCATCTCTGAGCTGTTGACATTTCCTTATTTGAGCTTGTCTCATATTTCATCAGTTCCACCTTGTGTGTGTGTGTGTGTGTGTGTGTGTGTGCGCGCGCATGCGCGCGCATGTGTGTGTGGCAGGATCGGGGGTCCTGGAAGGAAGGAAGGGAAGACCGGGAGAGAGGATTCACAGTGGTTGAGCGTGTGAGCTCTAGAGCTGGCTGCCTGAGTGCAGTCAGCGTGGCCATTTCCGTGCTGTGTGACCTCAGACAAGTGACTTTATTTCTCTGAGCCTCAGGGTTCTCAGGTATAAAGTGGGTTGAAATTTTGTATCTGGTGGGGTTGCTGGGAGGCATTGATAA